>JASDQU010011303.1:181986-198492 GCA_032191745.1 Picea mariana
AGAGAGAGAGAGAGAGAGAGAGAGAGAGAGAGAGAGAGAGAGAGAGAACTAAACAAAAAATATTTCTTTACAACTTCATAGACAATTCGAGACTTAAAACTCTCTCAAAAAAAATAACAGAGGTCTCAGGTACTCAAGAGGATCTGAGAGACCAAAAGTTTCCTGGAAGAAAAATAAAAGTTCTTAAAAAACTCTTCAAAAGAACATGTACGCGTGAGGACGCATATGTATGCGTTCTGGGTATAGAATAGGGTGCGTATACTACTGAACCAACTAAAAAAAGAGATAAATTTTAGAGTGATCATCCAGATCAGGAAAAATGGGAACACCTGGAAGGTGACCAGAGACTCTTACAGAATAAAAAAGAACAGAAAATAAAATGAATTCAAACCAAAAGAATCTCCTAACAATATCCTAGAGAGACTCCCAAGTGGAGTTTCCAATTATTCTATGGGGAAAACCCCCCCTAATTTGGGTCTAGTGACTAGGCAGAGCCTTGACACCTTAAAAGATAGAAATTCTTCTATTGTACTCAAATACTACAAGACCTAATGATAATTAAGAGAAGGGAGAGAATATCAAAATGTGTACCTAAAGTCCTTTTGTCTGTTGTAGATTCCTTCTTGTTGTCGTCTGTTCCAAAATTGCAGGCCTCCTCCCAAAGTTGGCTTGAAACAACTTCATAGAACAAACTATGACAACATATGCATAACTACCAAGATCACCTAAAGGGTTAGATATTCATGAAAACATCCATAAACATAAACATAAATACATAAATATCCGGGACAAGAAGTTTCTCTTTTATTGATAGCAATATTGGATGTTACAACCCGAATCTTTTCGAYGCCGCTCGACGAACCTCGCCCGAGTTCCTCTACTTTGACTCCAAGTACACTATTCCCAATATATTATCCTCACAACCAAGATGCCAATATAGGGTAAAAGGATGGATTGTATATAGGAGGATGACTGAAAGRGAATGCCGAGGATGAAACTCAGAGCATGATGCAAAAGGATTGGAATGCAAGAGAGAAAATTTGGTAGAGTTCACTTTCCTCTTCTTTCATATATCCAAATGAACCCCCTAGGGCCCCTTTTCTATGGAGAAAATATGGTTAGTTAGTTTTCAAAAGGGATACAATAGGTAATATGGTTGTGAAACCTAACATAGGATGTAGACTCCACCCGAAAGCGCAAAGCATTTTAATTTTTGAAACTTTTTAGAGTACACACGGGCTGTCAGGTATGCGGCTAGTGTATCTATGCATGATGAATATGTAGCAGGGCACATACACCATGAAAAAAGTTATTTTTTAAGAGGAATCTCAATGAAAGTGGTTGGTGGATGTGTAAGTAAGCATGCCAAAGTAAAAAATGCATGATAGTGGAATTTTTAGCTATAACATATACCACAAAAATGTGTTAGTCTTGGGGCATCATGAATTGTCCATAAAAGTATTCCACACCATTGAAATCTCTTCTTCCCAACTGGTTTACAGATGTTATACATTTTGATTCCCTCCCATAACTTTAGTAGCTTGTTGATAAGAGGCTCAATATACACATTCATATATTTAACTTGGTACTTACCTAATTGTTTGAAATTACACAAAATTACTACCATAAAATGTATATATATGTAAATAAATAAATAAAATATATTATGAAAAAAACAAGAAACATGAAAATTTTACATTCGAAAAATCAATGTAAACAAATACCTGGAACAATCATTGTCAACATTTTGTGCTCCCTCTTTATTGACATCCAAGGAGGAATGTTATTATTGATAACAAAAATAGTCCACACTGAGTAAACAAAATGAATCTCTCCAAATGGATTAACACCGTCAACTTCCAATGAAAGCCTAACATTATGAGGTTCATCTGTAAATTCTAGCCATTTTGCCTCAATTTCCCTAAATGCATAACCATTTGAAGGAATTCAAATAAATCCATATTCAATTATTTTTCATGCATGGTAATCTATAAATTGTGCTATGCTTTGGCACCTGAACAATCATTGCAAACAATGAATTATGGGAATATGACGAAGAACCTTTGGAGGCACCATTTTTGTTACTTGATCGGTTTGATATCTACTGATACCACATACCGAGAATTTTGTTTTTGAAACATGTTGTCCATAATATATAATATGATCATCAATACATGAATCTATACTTTGCTACTCCATTCCAATGTCTTTCATAATGACATGTAAATGTCAATATCTGCGAGTTAAAATATTTGACGAGGGTAACAAAAATTCACCTTACAATCTAAAACATAAAAAATAACTAGTTAATGTAAATAATAATAATTTTAAATATTGCATTTTTATTTTACACATTAATTAACACCAAACAAATGGTGGAAAAGTCAAGCTTTATGTAGATGCGATGAAACATATTACATACCTTAGGATCTGTTTCATACAAGTGTTCAAAAAATGATTCATAACCTTTAAGTTCACCAACAACAATGTAGTGGAGAGAATATTTTCTCTTGACCCTTTATAAAGTCATTTATTTTCCTTTTCCATTAGAGGTTCATCATAAATACCATCATTACTGTCCCCATGATCCTCATCTGGATGACTGAATAATTCTTGGATCATTTGATTTGTCCCATCATCTTGAACTATGTTATTATTGTCATCTACTTCCATCTGATCATTAAATTGATCTTCATTATCCGCTTCATGTTCCTCATCTTGTACAACATCGTTTCTACTACTACTTGGTGCTTTCTACAAAAAGTTAGGGGGAAACTCTAACTTTAATGCAAAATTAGTGCATGTATAAAACAATATAAAATTTTACAAATACAATCAATATTAAAATAGATAATGTGTGTGTGTGTGTGTATGTATATATATATATATATATATATATATATATATATATATATATATACCATGGGACGATATTCATTTGATCCCCCGTCCACGTGTCCATATTTTCTACAATGTTTTTTAGTTTTTGTTATTAAAACTCTTTTAGGACATCTAGTACAACAATTTTTGCGAAGGAAATAACATTTAGTGTCACCCTTTTCACCCTCTTTAATTTTTTTCCCACCTCTATTTTTTTCTGACATTCTTCCCCACAAAAATATACTGATGATTGTCTTATAAAATTGAGTGGTGTATAATAGAATATCTATTATATTTTTCTATTATAACATATGAAAAAAAGTTTGTTTTTTGTTCACCAAGAAGACCTTATACCCTTTTGAACCGTCATTGTTATAGAAAAATTGTCGCAACATCCCTAAAATACAACATATTTATATATTTTATAACTTCGCAATTACGATGACAATTGACCAAATCAATGTTGACTTTGTAAAATAGTGGGTGACCATTAGAGGAGGGAAACACCTAGTGCTGACATCATCGCTCTTGCGACAAACATTTGATGTCATCTCTCTTACGACAAACTTTGGAAGACATCTCTCTTTCGAAAAGCTTCAAATTACGTTGCACTTGCGATGATATCGTGCATGATGGAGAAAACAAATGAAAATTTCCTCTATTTTTCGACAGTATGGTCAATTTTGTCAATAGCGTCATAAGTAGATCGTCGCAATTTTTCCAATATGTAGTAGAGTCTTGTAATCATTTACTAGTTGGTTTTTGTTTTTTACTTATTAGTAAATGACTGTAACCACACGAGAGAAAAGTGAATTTGAATTTATTAGTTTTTTATCCTATTCTCAAAGTATAATCATGTATAAATAAGACTTCCTTCTCCATTCCAAGGAGAGGACTCTTGGAGAAAATGTGCAATTCATGATGGAGTGAATAAAATATTGTTATCACTAAAATTTCATCCGCAAATGGTTACAGGAATCCAAAATCTCCAAACACCTATTAGTTCATTCATAGCCCAAAAAATTCATTTCCAAAGGGCATAAACTATACAACTAGTTATAAAATTGACATGTGCAGAAACAATACATGAAGCGCATGCACATGCATAGGCCAAAAAAGCAAAAAAAGTGCACATGCGCGACTCTATACGCACAAATACACACACACCTGAGAATGACACATTTATGGTTATTTTCGGCCCCTCATCCACTTCTTGTTCAACTCCTAATTTGATTTGACCCTCAAATCCGAACTGAATCTGAGTGGGGGGCTGGTCAAAGACATAAGGGTGCCCTAAAGGGCCCCTTGTTCACACTAAAGACTGGTTGGATAATGCCTCAAATATTTGCTATAAAAAGAGGCCATGGGTGCACTATGAATTCAAGAATATCATTGTTTTGTTATGCTGCCTCTATTCTCCTACTAGGAACCTCTTTCCTTTCTGGAGCATATTAGCATCATATCATTAAGTTATTCACCTCACCTCTTGAGGGAATAAGCTTGGATTTATTCACCATTTCCTTTCTAGTTTTCCATTTGTAAGAAGAGATCTCACATAGGGGACTCAAGAGCCCTCCATTGGAGGAAGAGGGGATCCATAAGTCCCCCTTTTTTCTTGGTGTTTTCCCACTAATAGAATCTATCCATTGGTGGCATGAATATTGGTCAATTGTTTGATTAATTTTAGTCTAATTTCCTTATGCATTGTAGTTTTGTTTCTTTAATTGTTATTAGCTTAGTTGTTTGTTTATTTCATGTGATTGAGTCATTTGATTCATACACTAACTTCTATCCTGTTCAGCTGACCCAACTAGACTTGCAAGTGTCCCTCTTTTGCTCATTCAAGTGGCGAAAAATATAAAACAGATTGGCAACCATACTGGGGAAATGTATCAATTTCCTACCTATTTGGGTTGTTTGAGCACTTCTTTTTGATCTATTTACCTTGCAGGGATCATAACTATCCCAATCCTACTTGTAAAAAGCTAAATTCAGAGATCGAATAAGAGAATTTCATTCAAAATTTTCTTCCTGGGCACGTATCAGAACGTGCTTTTTAGCTCAYAGTCACGTCTTCYGAGTACGTATGCCAACAAAATTGTGTTTCCCAATGCATTCTGTGCACGATGCACCAACATGTCCTTGTTTCTCTGTACATTGGCGCCACATGCATCTCTGTCTAAACTAGGGCCCGCACATCTCTCCATAAATCCAACATTGTAAGAGTTTTWTGTGATGTTTGGAAGGACCCTAGCCTTCTAAATATTGATTCTATGCAATTTGTAAATGCACCACACTTAGATTCCCTCTCCACATGAAGAATTAATCAAAACATAGGCACTTAAGAGGTTAAAAAGAACCATATTTCTCCTCTTTTGCTTCCATTTTGCCACATGGATGGATTGTTTTGATTGTAAAAGTTAAGTTAAGATTATTTTCTATCACATATATAAACACTTGCATTGGAACCAGAAATCAAACTTCAATCATTGAGTATGCTCTTCTCTCGCACCATAGATTGATCTTGAGAATCCGAAAAATGATCGAGGGAAGATTTCATCTCCCTTAAAAACAAAATATTTAGGAGAGGACAAAGCCCCCCTAAGGCCCCTCTTAGTTTCTTTTCAAAACATCTTAAATTTGTAAGGGCCCATACATGCCCATATATTGCAAAGATAGGATAGTTTGGAATCTACTTTGTTAGTTTACATCACTAGGGGAGTTTAAAGATTTTTGTAATGGGCCCATACATGCCCACATGCTTGAAATCTAGGATAGTGTTTGAAGCTTTCTTAGATTAAATCACATTAGGGAGTTTAAAGGATTGGTAAGGACCCACATGTCCACATGCTAGTTCTCTTGGGACTTTAAAATTCCACAAGGTTGTACCAATGGCATCTAGTAAGATAGGTAATCCAGACTTGTAAAGGACCAAACGAAGTTGACATGCTGCAAGGTGACACCTAACTTATTAAAAATTTGGCACATTTTATCACTTGCTCACACACAAAATCACTAATCACTCACATAATTTCATCTCGAATTGTGGAGGTTGGAGTAGGTTTCCTCCAAAGGGATTCTGAAACGTCCCACTATTTCTTGAAGGAATTATCCCCTCCCACTTAATTCAAACGAGATTGGTTCACACCCCCAATCTCTCAAACAACCACATCTAATTTTTTTCTAAAACCTCACTAAGTTTTCCTCCACAGGAGGTGCCAAAAGAATTTTTTTAGTCTAGGTAGGATCTTGGGGATACACATCCAAATAACTCCCCGTTATCTGGTTCTCACATCTTCAAACAATAGAAGTTGACAAATAGGGAACTTCAAAATCCTCCAAGTGTTCATAACACCATAAGGCAGGGAGATACTCGTGAAGGGTCGAAGGCCGAGGTTTAGTTGTTCTGTGCACCCCCCCTTGAGGCACCCACCTCTTGGACGAGATCCAACATGTGACCCATTTCTGAGGCCGAAAATATAAATGCCGCACTTTGACCGAGGTACCTAGTGACCAAATTTTAGGACATCTACCCAGGTGGCAATTGTGGGCTTCAATTTCACCTTGATTGGATTTCGTGTGGATATTGGGAAATATCGCCATCTCTTTTGGGATATGCACCCTCTAGCCCTCATTATAACTGATTGTTTCATCCTTCACTAGCTCCTCTTCCGGTGGCTTCAGACCCCACTGTTGAGTACTACTGGAAGGTCCAATGCTATTTGAGAGGAAGGATGTTATGTCTTTTTAAGACACGAGAATTTGTTTTCTTTGTTCTCCCACGCGGAAAAAAATTCACCTACCCACATTTATGCCTCTTTTCAATCAATTTATGTATGATGCTCTTGTGATTACATGCGATTGTGAAATATATTGTGAAGGTCCAAAATTATACAAAGACTCTTGTTCATTTATTGCTCTCATCGCCATTTTCACACATTTCACTTTGCTAATCAGACATCATAGGGGACCCACAGAATCCCCATCGTTCCATATGCTTGCAAAATCTCCCTCCTATTTGAGGAGGATTTCCTAGTTTTGCTAACTCACTGACTCAAACCTCTCACACTCCTGTAAGTGCCACTATATTGGGATCAACTTTTATTGGTTCTAATTTACTTGGGTCCACTTCCCAAGGTCATCCATCCACTAGCTCTCCTTCATAAGGAGGCGGAGGGTACACTTCTTCTCAAGGGAGAAGTACACCCCCAATAAACCCCCCTCAAGGGTCAGGTATACCAGTTGCTCACACCATGGCTGGAACCAATCCTCCACCACCACTCCAGATGCCATATTTGGCCTCCCTCAACATACCGGATCTGAGCAAGCTCACGAATGATCCTATATTGCACGACCCCACATGGCTTGCAATGCCTACCAAACTACCTTTGGACATTCCCAATTTTGAAGGAAAGGCAGGAGAAGATCCCGCCAACCATATCATGACCTTCCACTTATGGTTCTCTTCAAACAA
This sequence comes from Picea mariana, assembly GCA_032191745.1. NCBI lineage: Eukaryota > Viridiplantae > Streptophyta > Pinopsida > Pinales > Pinaceae > Picea > Picea mariana. The sequence goes on from JASDQU010011303.1 coordinate 189,341, forward strand.
CATTATGGACAACTCCATCCGATTAAGGTTATTTCAATGCATACTCACAGGTCCATTGGCCAAATGGTACGTGGACGAAAAATCTGGGTCCCATGTGAGTTTTGAATCCTTGGCCAAAGCATTTTTGACCTTATTTCAACTACCAATCTGCCATGACAATGGTATCAAACTATTGTTCAATTTTAAACAAACCTCAACCACACATATCACTGGCCACATTCATGAATGGCGTCGACGACATGGTTTATTCAAAGCAGAAACCACCAAGCAACAATGCCTTGATTGGTTTCTCATATCACTCGTCGCCCTCCATGCCAAAGATATGGCCTCCACCTTCCCCCAATATGAAGAGGAATCCATCAGCAAGGCTCAACAATATGACCTCATTTATGCATAGTTAGGATACTTATATACTGTACTACCTGATGCCTCGAGACCCATACCATTCGGTCAGGACAAACCTGGGATGTCTCACTCAACAGATGGATTAATTGATACCACAACACACAACAACCCATACATCCAACCACCACCTATGTACGGTACACCCCAACATCCACCGATGTATGGAGGATCCCCTTATTACCCTCCTCCCCCTTATCAGCAGCCATATCCTGTTGTTTTCCTCCCACCCATGAGTGGACCCGCATCAACACCCATGATGCAACCAATTGTTCAGCCAAGTTGTGGTACCCCCTCTACCTCAGTTTACACCCTGAGCATGAGTGAAATCACTATGCCTTCCTATGCACCCTACGGGTCATCATCACAAAATAATCCGTACTTTCCATTCCCTAGTCCCCCACAGCCCATTGCTCCTCCACAAGAACAATCACACGCTCGGGTTAACTTTGTTCAATCCTCTCCCATTCAACAATTTCAAAATTTTGAACAACTGAATATGGAAAATCTGGCTCATCAGTCGAATAATGCCAAAAATAAAGGGAAAAAATGAAACAATATAACTCATGACCACGGGGAAACAGCCCCCAACAAAACCAACCTGCTAGGGGCAGCCAAAATTGGGGGAAGCAGAACCCCCAAGGGGGAAATAACAACAAATGCCAAGGGCAGAACAAAAACAACAATCTCTAAACAAACTTCCCTTGTGCTCTTTGCGATGAGCATGGCCATTATACTCACCATTACCCCCAAATTCCTGACTTCAAATGGATGAAAGATTCCATGAATGCGTCGCGTCCCCTAACACTGCCTGCCCCTCAATAGGCCCCACAATAGTATTTGCAACAACCACACCCGACTATGTTTCAAAACCCTATCCCACACCAAGGTGTGATGAATACCTAGTAGGAGATGCATGCTGCCCCACCACAAATGGGATAGTACCAAAACCCTGGAAATCTAGTGGATCACAATATCCTCCTCACTAGTGAAGAAGAAATTCTTCTACAAACGCACAGTCGTCAATACATTGCACCCCCTAAATATATTCCCACCACTTCATAAGCAGTTCCAGTTACAACTGAACAACCTTTGATGATTCCATGCCCTAACACCGAACCACCCCTTTGTATTCCTCGCATTCCATTACGATGGAATGTCGACAACCCTCATGCTAGGGTGACACACAATTACAGTTTGGTCGATGACTTGGCGCAATCTCTTGTAGCCATGTTAGTTTTGGAGGTTTTCCAAACTTGTCCCACTCAATGAAAATCATTTCTTTTCTCCCTGGGGGCAGTTGGCCATATTGATACTAGACTCATCACATTTGATATAGATTGTGCGGAATCCCGTCTCCCCACTTTGGTATCTTTCGAGATACCAGTCAAAATTCGGAACATCACAGTTCATCGATGCATCATTGATGAAGGTGCATCCACATGCATCATGTCCAAAATGGTATGGCAGAAACTTGGCTCCCTTGATCTAATACCATCTTCCATCACTTTGCGAGCTTATGATGGACGACCATCCTCTCGTCCCCGTGGAACTCGAGGGAAAAACCATTCTTATTTACATTGAGGTTATCGACGCCCCGCTCGATTACAACATCTTGCTTGGATGTAGCTACATGTACGCTATGAAGGCTATGGCCTCTTCTGTGTTTGAATGATGATGTTCCCCCACAACGAGAACATCATCACCATCGACCAAGTTTCACATTACGAACCCAACCATTCCTCCAACATCGATAACATCCTACCTCTTGTCCACACTAATTCCAACGCCTACCCACTCGTAGAGATGGCCCCTAGAATTTTCAAGGACCGATCCTTGTTGGGGACATACCATGGAGCACCCCTGCTCATACACCCCTCAGCACAAGTGTGTGTCATATCTTCCAACGGAACTGACAATAGAGATACCATTCCTCCCACATAGACTTCTTCACTCCCTAATGTCCCACTAATGGAATAAACCCTACCTCAGGAACCCCTTGAGAACCCTCCGACACCACACACCCCCGATTTCACCCTCCCCCAGGGTCAAATCCTGGTTTGGGAGACAATCCCCCAAGCCATTACTCAAATCCCCTTCTTCTACCCCCCACCAGGTGTACAATATTTTTAGGTAGCTGCAACACTTACCCTTCCCAACATGGTACTTTCCATTTCAGTATGGTATCTACACCCACCCGCGATGGTCCCTCAAATGTCCCTCCCTCCCCAAACAGAGGGAATCCCAATGCAGATCCCCATACTCACTCCCACTACACCATCGTCACCCCCACTTGCAAACACCACCACGACAACTGGGGGTAGACGAAAGAAGAAATATCCCACCACTCCACTTCCTCCCCGAGTTCAACCCCCTTGCACATTATGCGAGAAAGAATGACACCACGCAAATAAATGTCCCTCTCTCCCCGAGTTACGCAATCTGATCCAACTTCCTCGAGCAACCACACCACTCATCACTTCACCAAGCACACCCAATACTTACACTACATCCCCTACTACATGTAGTAAAGGGTTGCGAACTAGGTTCACATGTGCCATCTACTCAGAGTATGGACATTACAACCACCATTACCCTGCGCTACTTCAGTTTCGACAGACACTCACAATAGTACACCAGAGCTTTCAACAAGACCCCTCTCCACCCATGTCATCAAGTACTTGAGTCACTGACATCCATTATGTCACAACCTTAATCAACAAACGGATGAAATTCCCTTGATCTCTTTGTGAATCACTTGATCATTTCACATACCAGTGTCCCACGATCATTGAATACAGACTTCGTCAAATGGCCCTTATTCAAAATACCCCAACCAACCCACTTCTAGTGATACAAATGATTCCCCCTACTCCTTCTCCATATAATGTTCACATCATCTCCCCTGAACCTGAGGCACTTCCTACCCCTCCCCAATTCATGGATAGACTCTCTGAGGATTTACCACCAAATCCTCCCAACTCTTCGGTTCAATTCCCTCAGGAAATATTACCCCCTCCCATGGTTCACAACCTACAATGTATGAAAATCTAGTTTATGTCAAGCACGCCATCACACCATCCTTGTGATACCCCCTCGACATATTCACCACATGACGACAATCACACAGTGACAGTCACCAATGTTACTTCCTCGGATCCCCTATATTCTCGCACTTTCCATTGTGATGAAGATATCCTAGAGGAACTAACTACAACCGATTCCCATGGAATGTGCTCCATCACAAAGCGTTCTTTCTCTCAGAGGAATCCTTTGACCCTCCTAGTCAAGCCTCCATATGCACAATCGAAAAAAAGGATTTCATTCCATCTGGGCATATAGAGTGGTTCAATAACCCTATCCCGGCCCCTGATGCTTTTTAAGAAGGCAACATGGCCAACATTTCCCCCACTGTCAAAATTGATATTTCCATCAAGCCTAGAATCATAGAAGAAATCACCATTGGCGCTGCATGCTCCCCTGAAGAACTCACAACTTACAAAGCTCTCTTTCAGGAATACTGGGATATTTTTTCCTGGTCATATACAGAAATTCCCAGCCTCGATCCTTCTATCATCGAACATCGCATCAATACCTGGCCAAATATCACCCCTATACAACAAAAGAAACACCCACTACACCCATCCAAAGCAATAACTATCAGAGCTGAAATTGGTAAATTATGCGTTGCAGGGTTCATATATGTCATGGGTCTCCAACCCCCTCACTGTCAACAAAAAACAGGGCACTATTCGTGTCTGCATTGATTTTCGCGATGTCAATCACGCTTGTCCCAAAGAAAACTTCCCAATTCCTTTCATCGACCAAATTATCGATGACTGTGCTGGACATGAGGCCTTGTCCTTCATGGATGGGTTCTTTGGCTACAATCAAATCTAGATTCATCCGACAGATCAGTATAAGACCGCATTCACTACCACATGGGGTATTTTTTCATATCGTGTCATGCCTTTTGGACTCAATAATGTCGATGCGACATTCCAACGAGCCATGACTTGCATTTTTCATGATCTCGCTCGCATCATCCTCACTTACTTGGATGACCTCAATGCTCGATCCAAGAAATTCACTCAATATCTAGATGATTTACGGATCGTCCTTCAATGATGTCGACAGTAAAATATCTACTTGAACCCCCTCAAGTGTATATTCTGCATCACCGCTGGACGCCTCCTTGGGTTCATCATTTCCCAAAACGAAATCACAGTGGACCCCCTCAAGGTCCAAGCCATCACAAAAATTCCACCACCTTGGAATTTGTGCCAATTGTAGAGCCTACAAGGCAAAACCAACTTTTTACGATGCTTTGTCCTAGATTACGCCACTCACGCACATGGTTTCCTTCACCTACTGCATCAGGATATCCCATTTCGATGGGATGCTCATGCCCAAACCATTTTTGATGATTTAAAAGTGACACTCTCCAACGCCCCTTTGATTAGTCCACCCGACTATTATCATGATTATATCCTCTACTTGTCAGCCTTAGCCGTCTCAGTAGTAGGAGTTCTTTTCCAACTAGGGGATAATGTAATATACCAGATATAAAATGTATGCAGAACAGAAATAACACTTTGAATCTGAAAGCAATGTTCACAGGCCTCTTTGAGGGGGCAACCTCCATTTGAGTAGAGATCTATTACAATAATCTCCAAGCTAGGGTTCTCATACCCTTGACTCCTATTTATACTAACAAGAAGAATCTAGAGGTAGATCCTTCTAGAAGCGAAAACTTCTATTAGGTCTTCTTACATCCACCTTATTCTATTTTATTGAAAGGCCTTATTAATATTGACCTTTATTACATCCGAATATATTGTTATACCTATGTGTGGGTTAGGACCCTAACATGTCCGCCCCCTTAAAAACAACCTTGTCCTCAAGGCTTGAGATGAGGAAATTGCTGTAGAATGGTATCTGGTTCCCAAGTGGCCTCTGCTGGAGTTGTATCTTTCCACTGGACTAGCACTTCCTTGATGGTTCTCTGATGTAGGCGACGCTCACGGTGGTCCAAAACGACTTCTGGTTGTATCCAAATGGATCCTTCTTCAACTAACTCTAGAAGGTTGGTTTGAATTTGGCACTTAGCTCCAATCACCTTCTTTAAGCATGAAACATGAATAACAAGATGTAGCTTCGAATGGCTAGGCAAAGCTAACTGATAGGCGACTTGTCCCACACACTTGAGCATGGTATAAGGAACATAAAATTTGGGCACTAGCTTCTGACAATGCTTGGCCTTGAGGGAAGTTTGCTTGTAAGGTTGCAGTCGAAGAAACACCTGAACCCCTTCTGCAAATTGACGTTCAGAGCGACCTTGATCTGCTTGTTGCTTCATGTGATTCTGTGCCATGACCAAATTCTGTTTGAGGGTACGGAGAACGGCCTCTCGAGCTGTAAGTGTTAGGTCAACTGCCTGGACCTTCGAGGCACGCAGTAAGTATGAGAGAACTGAAGGTGGCTTCTATCCATATACCTCTTCAAAAGGAGTCATGCATGTAGCTGTATGGTATGAAGTGTTGTACCACCATTCAACTAGGGGTAACCATTGAACCCACTAATTTTTCTTTTCTGAGGCAAAACACCTCAAATATGTTTCCAAAAACTTGTTGACAACTTCAGTTTGGCCATTAGTCTGGGGATGATAAGCTGTGCTGAGATGTAATTCTGTGCCTTGTATCTTGAATAGTTCTTGCCAAAAATTACTTATGAAAGTTGGGTTGCGATCAGAAACAATAGAGTGCATCATGCCATGAAGCTTGAAGACTTGATCCATGAAGATTTGAGCCACCGTGGATGCTATAAACGGGTGTTGATGGGTGCATAAATGAGCATACTTTGAAAGGTGATCAACAACCACCATGATGAGGGATTTATTTTCCGATTTCGGTAAGCCGGTAATAAAATCCATAGAGATATCCTTCCAAATAACAGGTGGAATCGGGAGTGGTTGTAGTGTGCCTGACAATTTGACTATTTCTCCCCTGTTGTGTTGACACACGTCACATTTAGCTACAAAATTATGAATGTCCTGTTTCATACCATCCCATAAAAAGGAACGTTTGACCCTGTCATAGGTTTTGGTGAACCTGGAGTGCCCTGTTGTGGGTGTAGCATGAAGCTCAGAAAGTATCGTGGATTTAAGCTTTGATTATTTACTTAAATACAAACGACCTTTGTATCGAATTTCCTCATGGAGCTAAGAGTACCTTGGGGAAGATGGAGCATTGGACTGCAATTACTGGATCAACTGCGAACTTTTGGGATCTTGTAGCCATTCCCGACGAACGACTTGGAGCCAATCTGGTACAATGAATGAAAGAGAAAAAAGGGATCCTTCATCTTCATATTTTTGGGAAAGTGCATACGCAACCACATTGTATTTTCCTTTCTTATAAATGATCTCATAATCATATCCAAAGAGTTTAGTCACCCATTTTTTTTGTTTTGGGGAGGAAATGCGTTGTTCCAGAAAATACTTGAGGCTTTGATGGCCTGTCTTAATTTGGAATCGTTGCCCCAATAGATAAGGATGCAATAGATCCACGACATGCAGAATAGCCAACATTTCCTTTTCATAGATGGATTTGCCCAGATTTCTTTCAGATAGTTGCTTGTTGGTAAAGGCCAAAGGTCGACCCTCTTGCATAAGGACAACACCAATTCCTTTCCCTGAGGCATCACATTCCAACACAAAGGTCTTTGTGAAACCGAGAAGGGCGAGGACTGGAGTGGTGCACATGGCCATCTTCAAGGTTTGAAAATCTTGAGCAGTGGCTGGAGTCCAAGTGAAAGAGTTCTTTTTGAGGAGAGCAGTGAGAGGTGCTACAATCTTCCCATAATTCTTAACAAACTTGCGATAATACCCTATTAAGCCTAGAAATCCATGCAAGCTCTTAAGAGTGTTTGGGTGAGGCCAGTCTTGCATAGCTTCAATCTTTTTAGGATCCACCCTGATGCCATATTTGCCAACCAGATGACCCAAGTATTCTACTTCTGAGGCACCAAAAGCACATTTAGACTGTTTCAGGAAAAGTTAGTGCTGAGAGAGTAGATGGAAAACTAGATCCACATGAGGAAGATGGTCTTTCTAGGTTTTGCTATAGATAAGGATATCATCAAAGAAAACTAAGACAAAATGGTGGAGAAAAGGATAGAATACATGATTCATGAGGCTTTGGAAGGTGGAGGGGGCATTACACAAGACAAAGGGAATGACCAAAAACTCATAGTAGCCCTCATGAGTTCTAAAGGTAGTCTTGGGAATATATTACTCTTTCATACGTATCTGGTGGTAGCCTGAACGAAGATCCAGTTTAGTGAAGAATTGGGGGCCACTCAATTCATCCAGGAGGTCATCAATGACAGGAATGGGGAATTTGTGTTTGATGGTAAGTTTGTTGAGGGTATGGAAGTCATGACACATTCACCAAGAACCTTCTTTCTTCAGGACCATGACCACATAAGATGAATAGGGGCTCGTACTAGGGTGAATAACACTTGCATTAAGGAGTTCCTGGACCATTTTCTCAATTTCATTGTTTTGGGAAAAGGGGTGATGATACGGAGGGATATTGGGAGGAAGGCTTCCTGGTACAAGCGAAATTGAATGATAATGAACACCATGGGATGGAGGGAGGCCTTGGGGAGTGGAAAAGACCAGTTGATGTTTATAAAGGATGGCTTGGAGGTCTTGCGGTACAGAGGGTGTCTCTGTTGCTTGTATGGCATGGAGTTGGGTGATAACACCAGAATGACCCTTTTTGAGCAGATTTTCCATGCGATGGGAACTAATGATCTCAGGTGAACCGACGGTGATGCCTTGGAACTTATATCGGTGGCCCTCCTGGTCTAATTGCACAGTTAAGTCTTTAAAATCCATGAGAATGGGACCCAAAGTCCTTAGCCAGTCTGCACCCAACACAATGTCACAACCTACCATTTCGATAGAAAACATATGGGATTTCAGGTGGTAGTCACCAATTTAGAGACACACATTTTCACAATGCCCTCCACATTTCATGGAACCACCATTGGCAATCATGATTTGGAAATTATTGATGGCATAGATGTAGCAATGAGTTTCTTGGGCAATGTGACGATGAATAAAATTATGGGTGCTGCCACTATCAACCGGAATGATGACCTTCCGATGCTTGATGTAACCAATTAGCTTGAGGGTTTGGGGAGTGAAGAAGCCAGTGAGAGCATTGAGGGAAATGACTGGTTCTACTTCGGGAGGGTCTGAGGGAGGGGTTATGTTAGTGGATTCAGATGATTCAGACATAGAGGGAGTTTCTTCATCTTCTTCCAAAATATCCTCAGACATGACCATAAAAATATTTTGTTCTTTACACTTGTGGCCCAAGAAATATTTGTCATCACAGTTATAACAAAGGGCTTTGAGTTGGCGTTCACCCATTTCAACACGGGTTAATTTTTGGATCTTTAGTGGAGCAGAGGGAGTAGTGGGATTTACTGGTTTAGGGCGAGGGATGAAGGAGGGTTTGTGGTTTTGAGAAGATACAATCTATTGTGCTTCTTTAGCTCTTTTGGTAGCCTCCACCCAACTCTAAGGCCGAGCCATGAGGACATGGGCCTGAATTTCATCCTTGAGGCCGCTGATAAAACACTCTTGAAAAAAGGCATCAGACATGCCCTCTATTCTAAAAGCCAGGTGCTCAAAGGCAGTTATAAAGTCTTCCACTATTCCTAATTGTTTCAGCTTT
>JASDQU010011303.1:198592-214069 GCA_032191745.1 Picea mariana
CATTCTTGATTCACCTTCCTTGTGTCCTCATCATGAATTTCATGGGATGCATTTTCACTTTCGGGTGTCTTCTCTGTTACAAAATTTTTCAATACTTCCATGATCTCCCCTTTTAAGCCATCCATCTTAGTATCCAACTTAGCTTTTATTGAATCCATCAACTTAGCTTCCATTGAATCCATCTTAGTATCCAACTTAGCTTCCATTGAATCCATCTTCTTTTGTAGTTCATTTATGTCCCTACGCATTTCTTCACCTTCTTCAAGAGTCCAATTAGGATTTTCTGGAGGCTTATTTGGTGTAGAAGGTCCCTTTTTTGGTGGCATGTTGGCCAAGTATCACTTTTGAAGCTTGATTTTGAGGCGATTCTGCTAGAGAATATTTATTCTGTTCTATCTCCCAAGTTTTGGCCCTTCTGGGTATGAAAATTTCTTTTAGGTAGTTCTCTGATATTTCTTCTCTGCAATGCCAAAGGTATGATCAAAATTGGATGTGCCAAGTGGAATTTACGGTAACTTCCTCACAACTTGCCGATTTTTGGCCTTTCCAGGAGATCTCACTTGTATAGCATGCCCCACACAAAATAATTGATATCAAATTCTGAAACTCTCACCCAAAATACTAAAGACTATCCATGATCCAATGAAACAAGTCCCACTCAATTTGGATACTCTAGCAAGAAGTTATGGTTGTTTTACCTGGAACACCTTCTTGAGACTAGTCAATAGGACTAGTTAGATACCCTATCTTACACAAGGTGTATATACAAATTTATGATGACCCAGAAGTTGAAATTTTTACCACAGATACCTTTCTAATTTCTGTAAATGGCCTTTGGATTTCAAGGTTTGAAACATTACAGAAAGTTTTTTATAGCGAAAATTCCGCAATGGTGCATTTCAGGATGATTCCAGAACCCTATCTTGTACAGGCTATATCTTCGAAATTATAAGGCCTCAGGAGATTAATTTTGAACCCAACATACCTTGATCGATCTACTAAATATCCTCCAAGCTGTTCCTTCTGAAACATTGTAGAAAAAATGTTATAGTGAAAATTCCATAGTGTCTTAGATGTAGTAGCGAAACCCCAAGACCTTGAGATTTGATACCACATGTTAAGAACCAAATATCAATATAGCATAGAAAAACCTCAGAAAAAGTACTCAACGCCTTGAAAAAGAGATAATTTCAGACAATAAGCCTCTTTGAGGGGGCAACCTCTTTTTACCCCACTTAAATGTTCAAGTACAAGATGATTCAAAATGAAAATGTCTCCTGGGTATATATAGGAGACTAGGAGGTATAATTACAACTAATGGCCTAAAGACGACATAAACAAAATAAAATTAATAATATAATATGCCCCAATTAAGGGGTAATGAGCCAATATTAGGGCTTAACAGATAAGGGAGAAGAGATGAATCCAATGGAATAGGTCTGAAATAATGGTGAAAAAATTTCCAGACTTTTTTTTTCTTTTTTTCTTTAATGGAGTTATAGTCTGGTTTGAAGAATACTACAGAGAGGAAATTCCCAAATGCTTAACCAGAAAGAAATGTGTATTTACTTGGCAACCCGAACATAGTTATGCGACAATAGATCTTGTCTATTTTAATTTGTTTATGTTTTTGTCCCCAAGGGTTCTACAGACAAGGGTTTTCCCTGTGCTATAGCTCCCTGATATACGTGTGGGGTCCAACAATAGTACTCGACCCAATATCTCAGGGAACTAACTAAGGAGGATAGACCGTACCCTTAGCCATACTACCCAACTACCTAGGTACTAGAGAGTATCTTCCTGAGTGCTGTTCTCGGTGACACTATAGCAGTCATGCGACCGATCGATTTATCTAAAGAGGGCTTTAGGTAATCTAGGACGATCTGTACACAGGTGCTGTCTGATGCACTACCACTCGAAGGGGTACCAACAGGGGTTACAAGGGTGGCCAACATATGTGCTCTTAAGTACCACTTGTATTTCCTGCGTGTATGAATCCCTCAACCGTGGGTTTATGTGCGTAACGACAGATCTCTGTGGCTTGAAGACGCCAAAATACATCTCTACCTTGAAAAAAATTTAACCCACACTTTCTGCTGAGGAAATTTCTCTGATACCAATTGTAATATACCAGATATAAAATGTATGCATAACAAAAATAAAATGCTAGTAATGGTAGAATAACAACAATATAACTAGAACATTCACCACAATAACACTGAAATGATATAAGAATAACAACATAAATAACACTTTGAATCTGAAAGCAATGTTCACGGGACTCTTCAAGGGGCAACCTCCAGTTGAGCAGAGATATATTACAATAATCTCCAAGCTAGGGTTCTCATACCCTCGACTCCTATTTATACTAAAAAGAAGCATCTAGAGGAAGATCCTTCTAGAAGCGGAAGCTTCTATTAGGTCTTCTTACATCCGCCTTATTCTATTTTATTGAAAGGCCTTATTAATATTGACCTTTATTACATCTAAATATATTTTTCTACCTATGTGTGGGTTATGACCCTAACATATAATGGCCATGAGCATGTAATTTACTACATCAGTAAAAACCTTTCAGGGCCACCCCTGAAGTACAATGATGAATAAAAACTTGCCCTCACAGTCTAGAAATTGCATCATTATATATTGCTCCACACTACCAAAGTCGTAGCAGATTCCAACCCCATGCAGTACTTGCTTAGTCGATGACAAATTAAGGGTAAGTTTTCCCGATGGATCATCATCCTTCAGGAGCATGACCTAGAGTTTTCAACTCCCAAAAGAAAGAAACCACTCATTCTTTCCAAACTCATCACGACATTTCCCTCATGTACTACAAGTTCACCCGTCAATACAGATTTCCCCAACAAACACCTCTTCTACAACCCCTCTGATGACCCCTGGTACGACGACCTCCTTGTCTACCTTCGAACACAAAAGTTGTTGAAATTACTAAGACAACTGAGAGGGGGGGTGAATAAGTTGTTACTGTGCTTAAACAATTTTACGTCTATTGAACCATTTTTAATATTTCTCCAAGTGACCACCAATATTATACAAAATATGGAGAACATAAATAATGAGCATCAGTCACACATAAGATATATATAGAGACAAATTTTCATGAGGAAACCCATAAAGGGAGAAAACCTCTTCTTCTTCGAAATGATAGGTAGTCTTTTAAGTTATGTACATCATCTATATTTGAGCACCAACTCAAAGTGAGTCTACTACCTCTGTTTCACAAGCTCCAACTCTCTGGTTTCTCTATCACCCACTAGAAGGAAACACCAACTCCCTAAGTGTTCTAGCACCGACTGGATAGAAGAACCTACTTCCACTTATACAAGCACCAACTTGCATACAAAAAACTCTATGTTTTCCTAAGCACCACCCTACCACCTTGTTTTCTAGCCACAACTAGATGGAAGCTACAACTCCAAATATTGAAGCATCAACTTGAATATCAGAGGACCAAAATCCTCCCTAGCACCACCCTACCTCCCTTTTTATAAGTAAAATTATTGAATGACCAACAACGTAAGTTTTTAAATTCTTACCACTTCTCTTCTGTCTTGCAATTCTTCTATGCTTCTATCTGTTCTGCAATTCTACTTTGCTTCAAGATATTTTGCAATTCTTCTCTTTCTTTTGTCTATTCAACATCTATTACTCATCTCTGATTTTTATCTCACACTGTGCATACTATAATTTTCCCTTTCTTATAGTTCAACTCATTATTCATTCAGAACAACCAACCATACACATTCACTGTGTCTTTCTTTTATGCACTTCACACAACTTCAGTTACACCTCGAATTCCTAGGACAACAACGCTTCAGCCACTGAATCGCCAACCGTCCAAGAACCATGATTTGGTTCTGCTAACTGAATCATAACTAAACAATTAATCATAAATATCAATAGTATCCCTTCGATCAAATTTCCATTTAACAAACATCGCTGGATTAAATCTGCAAGGTCTTGCGTTTATCCCATATGCCCACTGGCTGTGACCATGGGCCTAATAAAAATGTGTTTCACATTTCGCATTTTGGCAATCATGTGTCGAAGGGTCTCGACGCTCCAAGTTTCCATCCCCGAAATGGAGCTTAGCTCCGCTAGTTCCTCCCTCTCACATGACCACTGGCGGTGACCACAACCTATAGAAAAAGGCATTTTCACATTTCACATTTCGCATTTCGGTAATCCAAAGATGAAGAGTATTGACTCTTCATGTTGCAGTCTCCAAAAGGGGGCTTAGCTCCGCTAGCTCCTTCCTCCAGCATTTGACGATGTGACCTTGTCTATGACCATGGGCGAGTCCTTATCATGATTTCACATATCGCGAGTTGGAAGGTTATAGGATTTCCTTCCTTTGACTTTCCATTCAGCGAGATGCCAATCGCTCGCCATGTGTCCTCTGCATCCAACATTACACAACATACCTCGATCCAAGGGTTCATATCAACCCTCAATCCAATGGCTCAGATCATTTTGGGATATTGCATATTGCGAGTTCCCACACCATGCTTCATTGACTCCAACGAATTAGAATCACTTGCCACATGTCCTATGACTCCAATGGTCAGGATTTTTATTGCGATTTCGCATATCGTGAGTTCGAGGGGTTAGAGAACCTATTTCCTTTGTATTTCCTGATTTGTGAAGCTCCGAAATGAAACCTTTGTCGCGCTCTGACTATTTTCCACGAGTCCTTCTTGGATCAACGATCCTCCTTCTTTCAGGACTTTCTAAGCTCACTTCATCCTGTACTTAAAGATCATTCTCCTTATTTTGGATCCGATGATGGTCGGTCTTCGCACTCAGATCTGATGCCTGAGATATGTTCTCCTCTTCTGTGCACTCCTCCAGTTTTAATTCGGATCTGACGATCATCGAGAATTTTGAATGGGATCCAACGATCACTGTTGCTCCTCCTCCTGAGCTTACACTGCTGATCTTTCCATTCGATCATTGTCACCATGCTGCTGAGCGTGATATTTTCCATCAATGACAAACATGCATACTCTGCCTTTGTCTGAAAAACATGCCAATAATCTCCCCATTTGGTATTGATGGCAACCCCTTGAAACGCCTTGAAGAATATCCAATTAGACCACTGTAGCATCCTTAAAATTACCACACTTTCTCCCCCTTTGACATCAATGTCAAAGAAGAAACATGCTCCCCCTGAGCTGTTGCAGTACATACTCCCCCTGTCAACTATGAGTAGCATAGAAATACAACATATATTCAAAAAGTACCCCCCCTGACTAGGTGAACAGATTAGACGAAAGAAGTTATAACTCCCAACTTTTGAAGAAGACATGCAAAAGGGGTCGCTGCTAACAGTTTCGTAAAGATATCAACTATCTGTTCTTTGGAAGTAATATAATTCAGATGAACGACTTTGTTTGTAACTTTTTCTCTGAGAAAATGGTATTTTATTGGGATATTCTTAGTCTTTGAATGAAGAACAGGATGCTTGGAGACACTAATGGCACTAGTGTTATCACAGTGAATTGTAATCGGATCAGTATAATTTACCTTTAAATATGTAAGAGTTTGAATCATCCATAAAATATGAGTGCAGAAAGTAGTAACAACAAAGTACTCTGCCTCTGTAGTTGATAAGGAAATAGATCCCTGCTTCTTACTAATCCATGCTACCAACGAGTCACCTAGGAAGAATGCACCTCCACTGGTGCTCTTTCTCTCATCCACACAATTTGCCCAATCTGCATCTGAATAAGAAGTTAACTAAAAATTATGATTTCTGGGATACCACAAACCATAAGTCATTTCTCCCTTCAAGTATTTGAATATCCCTGTGATAGCTACCAAATAAATTTGTTTAGGAGCAGACTGATAACGACCTACCATTCCAACAACTTGCATTATATCAGGACGAGATGCTGTGATATACAGAAGATTGCCTATCATAGAGATATATGTCCTTTGATCAACATCATTTGAAATATCATCTTTACTGAGCTTGCAACCAATGCTAACAAGAGAGGAATCCTCCATCTGAAATTTCTTCAACATCTCTTTCAAATATTTTTCTTGAGAGATAAATATTCATGCAGAACTTTGATTTACTTGTAAACCTAGAAAGTATGATAGTTCTCCTATCATGGACATCTCAAACTATGTTTGCATAGAGTTAGCAAACCACTGGACAGAGGATTCATTAGTACAACCAAAAATAATATCATCTACATAAACAAAAACAACTAGTAAATTATCACCTTCAGACTTAATCTAGAGATTGCTGTCAACAATACCTTTCTTGAACCCTTTGTCTTGTAAAAATTTGTCCAGTCTATAATACCAAGCTCGTGGTGCTTGTTTCAGTTCATATAGAGCCTTCTTCAGCTTGCAGACATAGTTAGGATTATCTGTTAATAATAATCCTTCAGGTTGCTCCATATATACTTCTTCCTCTAGATCTCCATTAAGAAATGCTGACTTAACATCCATCTGATACACTTTAAAGTTCTTATGACATGAATATGCAAGAAACATTCTGATGGCTTCCAATCTTGCCAATGGTAAAAAATTTTCATCAAAATCCTAACCTTCAACTTGTGCATACCCTCTATAGACCAATCTGGATTTATTTCTAACAACTTGTCCTTTTTCATTCATTTTATTTTTGAACACCCATTTGGAACCTATTAGATTCTTGTCTTCAGGTCTAGGAACAAGCTCCCAAGTATTGTTCTTCTCAATATGATCAAGATATTCATTCATAGCTCTAATCCAATCATCATGCTAGCTAGCTTCATTAAAATTTTTAGGTTTAGCCAGAGATAAAAGCGCAACATGAGTTTTTTCTGAGTTTTTAATCAATTTCCTTCTTGTCTAAACTCCTTTATTTATATCTCCAATTATCTGATTTTCAGGATGATTCTTTCTAACAATTATGAGAGGCGATTTTTCTTCTTTCTACTGGTTTGTGTCAGTTGGAGTATTCATATCTTCATCTAATTCAGATTCTTCTCTTTCTGATCCTCAGACCTATTCATCTTCATTTTCAATTATATCTTTTGTGCTTGGTTCAACACTGCTTACATTTTATACCGGGATTTCTTCATCAACTTTTATGTCAATACAATCAACCAATTTATGCAGCCTCTTATTGTAGCATCTATAACCTTTACTATTTGTAGCATAACCTAAAAGTATACCTTCATTAACCCTGTCATCATATTTGCCAATATTTTCATCATTATTCTTGATATAACATTTACTCCCAAAGACTTTAAAATGCTTGATTGAGGCAAGTCTTCCAAACCATAGTTCATAAGGAGTCTTGTCACTCTGTGGTCTGAGATGATATTTGTTAAGAATGTGAACAACTATATGGATTGCTTCCACCCAATATGTCTGAGATATATTCCTTTCACTCATCATTGATCTTTCCATTTGCTGTACTGATCTGTTCTGCCTCTCAACAACTCCATTTTTATGTGGGGTTCTTGGGATTGTGTACTCTCTTTTGATCCAATGTTTATCACATAACTCTTTGAAGTTCCATGAGCTAAACTCTCCTCCTCTATAATACCTTACTACCTTCAATCTTTTTCCTGTTTGATTCTCAGTCAGAGCCTTAAACACTTTTAATTTTTCAAATGCTTCAGATTTTTCTTTCAGAAAGGAAACCCATGTTAGTCTAGAATAATCATCAATAATCTGTTGATACTGAGAGGGGGGTGAATCAGTATCAAGTACAATTTAAAAACATTTTCAACTTATACTTAAAGCATTCAATTATATTCAATGAGAAATGAACAATAGTATAAGAGTTAAACCAATACACCACAATACACCATGCACAATATATGAGAAATAATCAATAATTATTGCTCAAGGGAATTAATGACTTCCAAAGGTAGCTACAACTTCCAAGTGTAAAGGGAGGGATAAAAATCCAAGAGGAATATACAATCCTCCAATATCAAGAGAGAGTTGAACTCTCCATCCTTGCCCCTTCCTTTTTCCCAAGAATATATGAGAGATAATAAAACTTCACATTAAATCATCACCATCAACCAACCATCACATAGAACTTGATAATGCTTCCCGAGACTTCTTCAATTTCTACAATTATTCAATTCTTGGAATACTCTGATCCTGTAGATAATATTATTCAGTTTATTCTCTGAAACTTCTCCAATTTTCACTCCTTGAATCCTCCCCAAAAATAATTTATAGAGAGAATGGTAGACCTTGTTCAATTATGGTTTATTCAGGAGACCGAACTTGTATAGAATGCCCCGCGATTTGTATTTAACATCAGATTCTGAAACTCACACACAAGAAACTAAAGTCCGTACTATTTCCAATGCAATTTTTCCCACGTCATTTGGATTCTCGATGAAAAAGTTATGACTGTTTTACCCAGAACACCTGTTTATTGACTAGCTTCAGGACTGGTCAAAAACCCTATCTTCCACATAGTGTATCTCCATAATTGTAGCGAATCAAGAGATGAAAAATTTACCACAGGTACCTTGATATGTCTTCTCAATACCATAGTAATTTCACCATCCGAATCATTCTACAAAAAAATTTATAGCAAAAATGGTAAGATGACCTAAAAATAACATACCTTAGAACACATCATCAAAAGACTTCATCCTCCCTTGAAATCCAGCCTTCTTTACTTCCGATTTCCTCTGAATTTCAACTTGTGTATCAAATGAATGTATAATGATATTTATTTATACCATTCTGCTTTTAGTTTCTCATAATATTCTAATTGTTTCTTCAAGCTATTAATGGTCTTTTCAAGCTTGTAATTCTCTTCTTCACAACTACTCAATTCACCTTTTAGTATTATGTTTGTGTTTCTAAGGTTTCTATTTTCAATGTCAACATACTTCAAGAGAAATGAATCATAACTAAACAGTTAATCGTAAATATCAATGGTAGCCCTTCGATAAAATTTACATTTAACAAGCATCGTTGGATTAAATACGCAAGGTCTTGTGTTTATCCCATATGCCCACTGGCTATGACCATGGGCCTAATCAAAATGTCTTTCACATTTCACATTTCGGCAATCCTGTGTCGAAGGGTCTCGATGCTCCAAGTTGCGATACCCAAAATGGAGCTTAGCTCCACTAGCTCCTCCCTCTCACATGAACACTAGTGGTGACCACAGCCTATACAAAAAGGTGTTTTCGCATTTTGCATTTCGGTAATCCAAAGATGAAGAGTCTTGACTCTTCATGTTGTGATATCTGAAAAGGGGCTTAGCTCTGCTAGCTCCTTCTTCCAGCATTTGACGATGTGACCTTATCTATGACCATGGGCTAGTCCTTATCGCGATTTCACATATCGCGAGTTGGAAGGTTATAGGATTTCCTTCCTTTGACTTTCCAGTTAGCGAGATGCCAATCACTCGCCATGTGTCCTTTGCATCCAACTTTCCACAACATACCTTGATCTAAGGGTTCAAATCAACCCTCAATCCGATAGCTCGAATCATTTTGGGATATCTCATATCATGAGTTCCCACACCATGCTCCGTTGACTCCTCCAATGTGCAAGTCAACGAAATTCCAATCGCTTGCCATGTGTCCTATGACTCCAATGGTCAGGATTGTTATCGCAATTTCACATATCGCGATTTCGAGGGGTTAGAGAACCTCTTTCCTTTGGATTTCCCAATCTACAAAACTCTAAAATGAAACCTTTGTCACACTTTGACTATTTTCCACGTGTCCTTTTTGGATCAACGATCCTCCTTCTTTCGGGACTTTCTAAGCCCGCTTCATCTTGTACTTAAAGATCATGCTCCTTATTTTTCATTTGACGATGGTTGGTCTTCACACTCAGATTTGACGCCTGAGATATGTTATTCTCTTCTGTACGCTCCTCCAGTCTTAATTCGGATCTGATGGTTATCGAGAATTCTGAATGGGATCCAATGATCATTGTTTCTCCTCCTCCTAAGCTTACACTATTGATCTTGCCATTCCATCATTGTCGCTGTGTTGCTGATCATGATCTTTGTCATCAATGACAAACATGCATACTTTGCCTTTTTCTAAAAAACATGCCAGCAATATCCCCCTTTGGCATTGATGGAAACCCCTTGAAGCACATCCAATTATACCACTATAGAATCCTTAAAATTACCACACTTTCTCCCCCTTTGACATCAATGTCAAAGAAGAAACATGCTCCCCCTGAGCTGTTATAGTACATACTCCCCCTGTCAACTATGAGTAGCTTATAAATACAATAGATATTCAATAAGTACTCCCTCTGACTAGGTGAACAGATTAGACGAAAGAAGTTATAACCCCCAACTTTTGACGAAGATATCCAAAAGGGGTCACTGCTAACGGTTTCGTAAATATATCATCTATCTGTTCTGTGGAAGGAATATAATTCAGCTGAATGACTCTTTTTGTAACTTGTTCTCTGAAAAAATGGTATTTTATTGGGATATTCTTACTGTCGGAATGAAGAACAAGATTCTTGGAGACACTAATGGCACTAGTGTTATCATAGTGATTTGTAATCGGATCAGTATAATTTACCTTTAAATCTGTAAGAGTTTGAATCATCCATAAAATCTGAGTGTAGCAAGTAGCAGCAGCAATGTACTCTGCCTCTGTAGTTGATAAGGAAATAGATCCCTTATTCTTACTAATCCATGCCACCAATGAGTCACCCAGGAAGAATTCACCTCCACTGGTGCTCTTTCTCTCATCCACACAATTTGCCCAATCTGCATTTGAATAAGCAGTTAACTGAAAATTCTGATTTCTGGGATACCACAGACCATAAGTCATTGTTCCCTTCAAGTATTTGAATATCCTTGTGACAACTACCAAATGACTTTGTTTAGGAGCAAACTGATAACGACCTACCATTCCAACAACTTGCATTAGATCAGGACGGGATGCTGTGATTTACATAAGACTGCCTATCATAGAGATATATGTCCTTTGATCAACATCAGGTGAAATATCATCTTTACTGAGCTTGAAACCAATGCTAGCAGGATAGGAATCCTCCATTTGAATTTTCTTCAACATCTCTTTCAAATATTTTTCTTGAGAGATAAATATTCCTGCAGAAATCTGATTTACTTGTAAACCCAAGAAGTGTGATAGTTCTCCTATCATGGACATCTCAAACTATGTTTTCATAGAGTTAGAAAACCACTAGACAAATTATTCATTAGTACATCCAAAAATAATATCATCTACATATACCAAAACAACTAGTAAATTATCACCTTCAGACTTAATGTAGAGATTGTTGTCAACAATACCTTTCTTGAACCCTTTGTCTTGTAAAAATTTGTCTAGTCTATATTACCAAGCTCGTGGTGCTTGTTTCAGTCCATATAGAGCCTTCTTCAACTTGCAGACATAGTTAGGATTATCTGTTAATGATAATCCTTCAAGTTTCTCCATATATACTTCTTCCTCTAGATCTCCTTTAAGAAATGTTGACTTAACATCCATCTAATACACTTTAAAGTTATTTTGACATGAATATGCAAGAAACATTCTGATGGCTTCCAATCTTTCCACTGGTGGAAAAGTTTCATCAAAATCATGACCTTCAACTTGTGCATACCCTTTATAGACCAATCTCGATTTATTTCTAACAACATGTCCTTTTCCATTCATTTTATTTTTGAACACCTATTTGGAATCTATTACATTCTTGTCTTCAGGTCTAGGAACAAGCTCCCAAGTATTGTTCTTCAATCTGATCAAGCTCTTCATTCATAGTCCTAATCCAATCATCATGCTGGTTGGCTTCATCAAAATTTTTAGGTTCAGCCATAGATAAAAAAGCAACATGAGATTTTTCTGAGTCTTTAATCAATTTCCTTCTTGTCTGAAATCCTTTATTTATATCTCCAATTATCTGATTTTTAGGATGATTCTTTCTAACAATTCCGAGAGGTGATTTTTCTTCTTTCTGCTGGTTTGTGTCAGTTGGAGTATTCATATCTTCATCTGATTTAGATTCTTTTCTTTCTGATCCTCGGACCTGTTCATCTTCATTTTCAATTATATCTTCTGTGCTTGGTTCAACACTACTTACATTTCCTACCAGGATTTCTTCATCAACTTTTATGTCAATACAATCAACCAATTTATGCAGCCTCTTATTGTAGCATCTGTAACCTTTACTATTTCTAGCATAACCTAAGAGTATACCTTCATTATCTCTGTCATCATATTTTCCAATATTTTCATCATTATTCTTGATATAACATTTACTCCCAAAGATTTTAAAATGCTTGATTGCGACAGGTCTTCCAAACCATAGTTCATAAGGAGTCTTATCACTATGTGGTATGAGATGAGATTTGTTAAGAATGTGAACAGCTGTATGGATTGCTTCCACTCAATATGTCTGAGATATATTCCTTTCATTCATCATTGATCTTGCCATTTGTTGTACTGATCTATTTTTCCTCCCAACAACTCCATTTTGCTGTGGGGTTCTTGGGATTGTGTACTCTCTTTTGATCCCATGTTTATCACAAAACAATTTGAAGTTCCATGAGATAAACTCTCGTCCTCTATCATACCTTACTGCTTTCAATCTTTTTACTGTTTGATTCTCAGTCAGAGCCTTAAATACTTTGAATTTTTCAAATGCTTCAATTTTTTCTTTCAGAAAGGCAACCCATGTTAGTATAGAATAATCATCAATAATCAACATAAAATAGTTTTCTTTTCCTGTACCTTATTTTCTTGATGGTCCACATAAATCCATATGTACTAACTGGAGAGGTTTTTCTGTTGAAGGAAAGTTTTTAGATTTTAACTAAGTGTGAGTAAGCTTTCCTATCTGACAAGGTTTATAAACAGAGTCATTTGGCTTTGATATCTTCGAAAGATCTTTTATTGCTCCATTGTTTCTGAGCTTGATTATATGATCAAAATTTAGGTGTCCAAGTCTCCTATGCCACAACCAACTTTCATCATATTTGCTTAAGTGGAATTCTTCTTTTTCTTCTTTTAACACATAGACATTGTTTTCTGTTCTTATCCCTTTTGCAACCAGTTGTCCTGAATTCAAAGACTTTATTTTACAGTCTTTAGAAGTAAAAACAACTTCACATCCTTTGTCACAAACTTGACTAACACTTAGTAGATTATGTTTCATACCATCTACAAACAACACATATTGAGATTTTCCTTTTCCATTACTCAGGTTTACCATTCCTTTACCTTTTATTTTTCTTGGTGCATCGTTTCAAAAAGTTACATTCCCTGATTTGTTTTCACTTAAAGTTAGAAACTTACTTTTGTCTCCAGTCATATGTTTGGAACATCCACTGTCAATATACCAAGGATTCTTTTGTTTTTGGGCTGATAACACTAGTCCACACTTGTCATCTACTTTCTTCTTCCAAACCTTGACATTTTCAGCAGTGGGGATCAAATCTGGCTTGTAATTTCTTAAGCGACAATCTGCAGCTTTATGTCAATAATTATGGTAGAGGTAACATTTTGGTTCACTGAATAACATATCATAGTGATTTTTATGCTTAACTTGCGTCCTTTTCCCAACCATCGCATGATTTATAGTCTGAGGTTGTTTGTTGCTTGGTTGTCTTGATCTTTGTTGTGGAAGATGGTTATTCGTTGAGTATCTTCATTGTTCATATCTAAATCTTAAAGAACAATTTATAGATTTGTGACCAAAATTAGAGCAAGAAAAACAATAACCACAAAAAAAACCTTTGTACCTTGAAAAAGTTTGTCTTCTTTGAGGAGGTCGATTTCTTTCATGCCGATAATCTCTCTAATCTACAGATTCAGTTCTGGTACTTTTTCTTTCATTCCTTCTTGGTGGTTGATTCTCTTTCTGTGTTTCTGCAGAGTGACTGTTGTCAATGTTTGAGGATTTGACAAACTTGATAGGTTCTGTATTACTTGAATGATCACTACTTGATCCTTCTTCATACCCCAAGCCAACTTTCAACTTTGGGTTTCTTTGCTGATTTAGAGTGGAGGTTAATCCTTTTCAAGATTTACTACTTGACGGATTTTGGTGATCACAATGCCTTAAACTTCTCCATCTCTTTTTTGGTTTTTACTATCTCTTCTTCTAAGGCTTCACACCTTGCTTTCTTCTCTGATAACTGTTGTTTTAGTATGTCCTCTATTTTGTTTGCCTCTTCTAATGCTACTTTTAATAGAGCAAATTTTTCATCAGGTTTTTCAGCATTCATTTATAACTACATCAACAACTGTTTTTGCTTTCTCTTCTTACATATGAGTATATCAATCTCTTCCAAAGCACTGATTAATTCACCTTCCATATCCACCACATCTTCTTCATCATCCATTTCACCTCCTGTGTGTTCATAATCAAGATATCCCATAGCCATAAGCATAAAATTATTCAGTTTGTCTTCACATGATGAATCACTATCTATGTCTTCTGAGGAGTTTTCATTGTTTTCACACAAACTTTTCTTTTTACTATATTTCTTGAATTTGTACTTCTTTTCATCATCAGGGTTCTGGTCCTTTTTCTGGTGGGGAAACTTAGATGCAAAGTGACCTATCTTTCCACAGTTAAAGCATTTGAAGTGAATCTTTCCTTGATATTTTCCTGATCCTTTCTTTAACCTTCTCACAAATTTTGCCTCAATATCATCTAAATCTTAATCAGTATTCTTGTCTGCTTTAAAAGAAGCCTCTCTAGTAATGGATTTGTCTTTGCTAATTCTCATTTCATATGAAGTTAAGGTTCCTAGGAGTTGATCAATGGACAAAGTTTTAAGATCATTTAGTTCTTCTATTGCAGATCATTTAGTTCTTCTTGGTCACAAAGCACGGGATCGCAGATATATGAATGAAGATGTCCCTATGCCAACCACAGTATGGAGAAGGAAAGAGATTCCAAACAATGAATATTGTTGAATAACATTAACCGCTGAAGAATGTAAAGAAGAAGATGAATGGTACATAGACAGTGGATGTTCTTCACACATGATAGGGGATTAAGACAAATTCATCAGCTTGAAGAGAAAGGATGGCAATGTTGCATTTGGAGATGACTCATTTGCAAAAATACTTGGAGAAGGTGTAGTAGAGCTTGGAAGAAAAAATGTAAAAGGAAAGAATGTTCTATTGGTTGAAGACTTGAATCATAATCTACTCAGTGTCAGTAAAATGTGTGATCAAGGATACACTCTTACATTTGAGAAAATAACTCAGGAAGATTGGTTGCAACTGCAAAAAGAAGACCGAATAACATATACATCCTAGACATGAAGAAGAGAGAGAATACAAAATCCACACAAAAGGATTCCGAGGAAGAAAAAGTCCCAAAGACCAAAAATAAGGATGAAGTATTATTGAGTGCCACATGTTTAGGGGGAGCAACCCCAAAGAAGAAGGTTACCTTTTTCCATTAAACTCAGGGGGAGAAGCCATACCCTTTGCCATTGATGTCAAAGGGGGA
>JASDQU010011304.1:18942-34701 GCA_032191745.1 Picea mariana
CTTTGATTCCTTCATGGTGAGCCAAAGTTTTTCAATAAGTGAGTATGATCATTGTGTTTAAAGCATAATTTAGCTAGGACTTTTGATAAAGGATCTAGGAGTAGTAAAACAAATATTGGGCATAGAAGTATACATACAAAGAAATATGGTAAGTTGTGGTTGTCACAAGTCTATGGAGAAGATATTTATGAGTTTCATTGTGAACATTGTGAAATCAATAAATATCCATTTAGCTTTCCATTGTAATATTTCTTCAAGTTTATGTCCTAGTAGTAAGGAAAAAATAGATTTATGTCTCGTGTACCTTATGCAAGTACAATAGGAAGGTTGATGTTTGCAATGAAATGTTCAAATATTTCACATGTAATTGGTATTTTTAGTAGGCTCGTTGAAAAACTAGGTAAAGAACATGGAAATAGGTGCTTTGGTATTTGAGAGGCACGAGTACAGTGGTTGCAACAATTTAGTTTTTGTTTATCTCGATTTAGTCGAGGTGCAATAGTCTGTACTAGAGAAAATTGTGCACACATGTTCACACAACCAATATTGTTAGAGAAGTTGTGTTGGTGGTTGGGTTCTCTTGGCTTGAAAGAAACATGATGGTTGATTCATTGGAAAAGGTATGATGGAATTTTTCTCAAGGTGGATATCGTTGAGTTGTGACAACACATACCCTTCCAGTTACATTCAGGGGTTCCTCAAGCATTTGGATTTTCATATGCCAGAAAACACTTGAGATCTCCCCTAGTTAAGTGTAGAAGTCCGTGAGGAGATTCTTGAGACCTGTAATTCAATTCTCCACCATTTAGTTGAGAAACAAGAATATCATTTTCCTCCCATGTCTATTTGTTTTCTGTGTGATGTGTTTCCTTATTTCTCTTTTATTTTAAAATTTTTGATTGCAGGCTTGGATCCCAACAGATAGAGAAAGGGATAACCTAGGTACATAGATTAATGTGATATTCGAAGTAATTGTCTATAGTATAAAAAAATTAGGCAGATGAGGAATGGTTAGCATGTCCGGAATTATGTAATTTTTTCAATAACAATATGTTCGAAAGACATCGACCTAGTCTTGGACAACCTATAGACTTTTGGTCAATTCATGAGGAGTTATCATATTTCAAGAAGACAACGATAAAATGTGAAGCTGATTTGAGATGGATTAGCTCAATAGAACATGAATGCATGCACAAGTTAGTTGTAGATATAATTAAGACATTTTCTAAACTAGCATCTATGATTCTGGAAATATAAAAATAGTATAACTTTTTAGATATGAAAAGGAAAGTATGACTCTACCCATGGACCAACAAAGTATGACTCTACCCAAGGAAATGAAAGAGAGTGTCAATGTTCTTTCTTTTCTTGTGAAAAGCATGTATTTTGAATAAAGCAATTGCTGAAGTGTTGTCACATAAGATAGACGTTGGCTATTTTTCTATATGTGACATATCATTCAATAGTATTCGCAACCACACAACTTTATAGGAAGCTGAGGTAGGAACAACATACCCTACCTCTGTAGAAGATATTGAGACAATGGGATGCTTCCTTGATTCCCAAGAAATCAGGTTCATGCCCAGGTGAGAAGCATGTCCTGAGGTGATTTTTCAGTCATCTAGGCTACCTGCAAAATTACTGTCAGTGTAATCAGAAAGATGATTATATTCAGACAAAGTGTACCATAAACCAAAATTGAGAGTGTCAACAACATATCTCAGAATCATTTTCGCCAACTTCCAGTGAGAATCTTTGGGAGATTCCATGAACATGGAAACAAAGACGAAAACATACATAATATCAATCCTATTTGTTGTAAGATACAACAAACTTCCTACTAAAATTTTGTACAAGGTAGAATCCATTATAGGGTCTTCAACTTGCTTTCTCAATTTTTTGCCTAGGGGTATAGGAGTTTTTGTTGGATTGTAGTCTTCCATGAAGAATATTTTGATGATGTTTGTTGCATACTTTTGCTAACAGACAAAAATCCCTTTGGTTGATTGGTCAACCACAATCCCCAAAAAATATTTCATTATGCCATGATATGTCATCTCAAACTCAGATTGCATGGAATTTTTAAAACTGGTTAACTCAACATTTCAAGTATATATCATGTCATCAACATATAAACATACAATCATTATTTTACCTTGTTGATTTTTTTTGGTGTATAGAGTTGGCTCATTTTTGCTTCTACCGAAAGCGCTCTTGGTCAAGTAAGCACCAATTCTATTGTACCAAGCTCTTGCATCTTGCTTTAAACCATACAAGGCATTATTCAACTGATACACTTTGGCTCACTACTCTTTGACTTAAAATCCAAGTGGTTGATCCACATAGACCTATTCTTCTAGGACATCATTCAGGAAAGTCGACTTGACATCCATCTGGTATACTTGCCATTTTTCTTGAGAATCTCTGGATAAGGGAGTCCTTAAAGTGTCCAAACTTGCTACTGGAGAAATAACTTCACCATAATCAATGCCTGGTTGCTGTGAGAATCCTTTGGAAACAAGTATTTCTTTGTTTCTTTCAATCTTCCCCTTTTCATTGAGTTTAATTTTGTAAACCCACTTGACACGAATACTTTTCTTGTGTCTAGGGAGATCAACAAGAT
Organism: Picea mariana; assembly: GCA_032191745.1. Taxonomy (NCBI): domain Eukaryota; kingdom Viridiplantae; phylum Streptophyta; class Pinopsida; order Pinales; family Pinaceae; genus Picea; species Picea mariana. Next base: position 21,566 of record JASDQU010011304.1, read on the forward strand.
CCCATGTCTTGTTCTTCTCAATGGATTCAATATCTAGGTTCATGGCTTGAACCCAATGTGGCTCTTTAGCTGCCTCTTTAAAGGATGTAGGTTGACATGAAATTAATGAAAAAATATTGTGTAGATCAATATCATCCAACTACTGATCAATTTCTCTCTGCTTTGAGTTCTCTTCTTTTGATGTTCAGAGGATGAATTTCTTCATGAAGAAGAGTTGTCTTGAGGACTTCCAGGATGTGCTTGTACCTACAACCTTGGAAGTACAAGCTAATGTGTTTTTTGTCCCAAATTTTTTGTGTTTTTAGGAAGTGGCAACAATGGATTTTGACTGTCCATAGGCTGAATTTCAGACTCACTCTAGAAATGATTTTAAAGAAATTTGACATCTCTGCTTAGAATAAATTTCTTTGAAATCATATTGTAGAGTCTGTAAGGGCACAAGGGAATAAGATGTCTTTGGAGTTCAGTGTGATTTTCCCATTGACAAGGAGGGAGTGCATTGATCTAGTCTACAACAAAAGAACTAGCCAATGGAACAACTGAATGAGGTAATTGAGAAGATAAGGAAGATGATGTCGGAATCGGTAGAGGAATTGGTCTACAAGAGGAATATAGATGAAAGGAAACATGCAGGAGTAGAAGCAACAGAGTAGAGGAGCCGAGAGACAACTCCAAGAGAAAGTTTGAGATCTAGGTGGATTTCAACCACATTGGAAATCTCATGAGCAAGAGCTCATGCTTTTTTCTGTTGTGGAGTATGATGTAGGAGCATTGCTCCACCTCAACATGTGTTAGCTAATTAACACATGTGGTGTGTAGTCAAGGAAGGAGAAGTGTTTTCCTTTCATTTTTCCTGGAGAATACAACACGTGATCCATGCATTAATTGAAGACAATATGGAAGAGACAAATCATGATTTCCCACAAGCTGGAGATAAGGTCACCATTAATAGGTTGATGACAGAAGGGATTTGCATCTAATTTGGAGTAGATTTCCATCATTGTAATTTTCCCTTTCGATAGGTGTTTGAATGGTGATTTGACACCACTAAATTAGCTTCCCCTCTTGTATAAATATTTGTATTGTAAAAAAAGTAGAGGTTGGGTTGGTTGGTCGGTTTGGATAAGTCATGTTGTAGGGAGAGAAATGAAGAGAGTCGAGACTTAGTTGCATCCCATACTCTACTATTGTAATTTGATGTTATACCATTAATAGAAAATGGTTGTTTTTTTTTTTATCTTTTTGTTCAATGGGTGGTGTGTTATGAATGTCTTTTACATGCATTTGAATTGTATATGAATGTTAGAAATCGTCCACAGGGATAGGGATATTGTTTTCTATCTGAGAGTGGGTTGAGTGAAGCCTAGTTATCTAGGCTAAGTGCAAGGAGTGCGTGACCAAAAGAGGAAATGTTGTGATCCAACCCAAGGGGTGCATGTCTAAACTCAGTGGAGTTAGAAGATAAGTTATCAGGAGGGAACACCATATTAATTTACAGACTCGGGAAGAAATTTTAAGGTGGTTTAGTACCTTGGAAGGACAGATTATGTAGGGAGAAGCACAATTCAGAGTTATTGAAGACTATAAAACACTCTTTTAGGTGGGCATCAAGCTAGTGTGAGCATGCGCAAAAGAAACATGGTTGAAGGTGTTGGAGAATCCCAAAATTGTTGAGCGTTCTAGTGAAGGAAGGCTTTGCAAGAAGTGCATCGATAAAGGAAAGGAGATACCTTAAGCCTTTACATAAGGCTAAGGGAGAAGCCTTCGAAGAACTGAGCCAAGTGCAAGGAGTACACCTAAGATTTTTTAATTTCTCCTTAAAATCTTAGGAAGAAGGGCGATAAGTTTCCAGGAGAGAGAGTGAAACTCACAGAGGAACTGAGAACCTCAAAAGTTTTCAAGTCAAGCAAAGTTGCAGGAGAGTTGCATAGAGTTATGCAAGGAGTGCATAAGTTATTTCAACAACACTCTAAGTCTCGAAAGGTGAATTTTTTCTAGGTGTGAAAAGGATTTGAGGACTTGTTGAAGTCTTGAAGGCGGAGAAATCATCCATCGTCGAGGAGAAGACAGGTGGCAGAATATCGATAAGTTCAAGATCAGGAGCTTTAGAAGATTTACCAAGAGAAAACAAGAGTCTTCATGAGGTCACAAAGAGTGAAGTAAATCCAAGTCCTTAGATCTGGAAGGCACATGGCAGAGAGTCACGTATTTCGGAGGAGGATCTCTTCTAAATAAGTTGAGAGGAGGAATCGCTAAGTTCAAAGTAGCGAAGTTGATCACAACTATTGATTGCTAGGGAAATGTGGAGCATAGATCTGGTCCCATATAACTCGTCGATTTGGAAATCGGGAAAGGGAGTAGGAAAGAGTTCATGAAAGTACCAAAGCGCAAGGTCGTAAAGGGAGTTGGCCCATGGACAGATCCCATGGTCACATCTGTTATCACCATAATATTTTCTAGATGGTATTCGAGCTTAAAAATCTTAGTGAAGGATTATATCACCACAAAGATATGGTACATCAAAATGCCCCACTATATTTGACAACATACAGACAAAATAGAGGAGATGCAAACAACAAAAATTGACAGACCGTCGATCCTGAAAGAGGTCAGGATCAACGAATGAGGTGCGTATCGGGCATTTAAGAAACCTGAAGGTTAAGATATGAAAGGCAGGCTGGGGAAAATAGTAGCAGTTTCCTTACAGTATGTGTGGCACCCATAGAGGTACATCGAGGGAAATAATAGTCTGACAAATACCACTTCCTTCAACCCCTCAATCCTAAATCTGCCAGGAAAATGTGGACCATAGATCCTGAAGTAGCCCAGATCAGTGGCTGAATTTTATATCAATAATTGAAACAACATGATGAATAATTGATACAGGAAGGGACAAGGAAAACTACTATGGTTTAAAGCATGGATGCATGGTTCCCTCAGAGGCACGTTGGGGCGAATGGTGGTTCACTTGAAACCGTTTTCTCCAACCCCGGATGCCAATATATACCTATAGAAGAAGGGATCCCCTGGAATTATTCTATGATAATTCAAAGCCTTTGAACGTTCGAAAACTTGGAATGAATATTCCAGTCAAATTTCAAATCTAAGAACCGAACCAGACTCGTTTTTTTCACCACTTGACAGGTATTATTAACCATGGCTGCCAGTCTTGTCATTTTATTCATGAATGAACAAGAGATCTCCTCCAGGGAGGAAGCCATAATTGATAGATATTTTGGTGTTTTTGACACAGAGATAACAATCTCACCCATTTTCCTATCTAGATCAAATTTGTTGGACAATGTTGGAATGAGCATACCTTTCCTTGAAGAGGCTCAGACCTCCATCATCCCTTAAGTTGTAGAAATGGTCTTTTCATTCCTTGAATTTGTAAGATGGTGTGCAGAGCGATATTCTCAGGGAGAAAGAGTCATTTTAAATAAATTAGGATCTGAAGTTATGTGTAAAGTAGACAGTCCATCACTCCGGCATGCTCTTAGTGTACCGGAGGCCTTCCCCACAGTGTCAGAGACCTTTGAGGAACAAAGAATGATCACAATTTATAGAGAGTGTCCACCTCAAGTTAAAACAATATTTTGGCAGACCATGGAAAAGCCTGAACATCATTCAAAAAGTCTCTTGTTACCTGCCAGTGTAAGTGTTGTGATTGTCGAAGTTTATTGGGCTTGTTCCCTGCTAAGTCAAATTTTAGGGTTAGATAATGACAAGTTTTTCGTAGAGGTCATGTTAGGTTTCTTGTTGGTTTGTTTTCTATCTGTTCAGTCAGTCTATGTCATTTTTAATGAATTTATTGTAGAGAATATACATAGACAACTGGTTAACTTTAGCTTGTTGAGACACTTTAGGTACTACACACACTTGCTGAGGATGTTTCTAGAATCCAGCAAAACCGAATTTCCTAAGATGGATTTTATTTCAACCAAGTGCAAAAGAATCACCATGATCATATTTATCAATAAGATTATGTCCAGGGTACACAGTCTCATTTTTGGTTCAGATCTACCAAGAGTTCTGGAAGAGATGAAAATCTCACTACAACCAAATCTAGAGAGAATGGTAGGAGATTGGGTGTTTTTCACACAATCTATTGAGATTTGGGTATATGGATACCAGGAAGTACCTTATCTTTTACTAGTTTTTTTTACACCTAGGGTCTTTGCTTTGGAATTCATAAGACAAATATTTATCTCAAAGACTGAACATTTTCTGAAAACACACAAGGATTCCAATCTGAAATTTCATTTCGTGGTAGGTCCCTTTGTGGTGAAGAGTAAGTCCTGTTTTCCCCAGATTAAATCCAAGATCAGTAAATTTGGTTTCACATAGTTGCAAGGGAGAAGATATGATCCTCATTAGATCATATCAAAGAGACAATTGGCCAGTAGAAAAGGTCCCTATGAACATGAACATGTCGAAGGATTCGATAAGTTGACCAATATAGAGACCTATCCAGACATGGAGGTCATCATACAACATGATGAAACAAAGCAAATAGAACCATCTCCTCAGTCGATTGCAATGTGGAAACCTTCCCCTAAGTTGGTAATCAAAGCTCCTAAAATGAGCATTTACAATAAGAGGAGAAGTTCATAAGCACTAGATACTGGTAGCTAGCAAGACACTCTGAAAAGGATGAAAATCACATCATCATCTCAAGTAATTGACCTAGAAGAAGAAGTGATCAAAGGGAAAACATGCATGGAAATGGTATAGCCTACAACCAAGAACAAAGAAACCAATACAGAAAGTAGGCCACAAAATGAAAGAAACATGAAGATATTTAGCAGCAGGAAGTACATATTTGGCCAAACACCTGGGGCAGTGTATCAATCCAAGGGAGATTCGATACATCAGTATGTTGTGAAAGGAACTATGGTGAATAGTGAAATAATAGATCTTTTACCTGAAGTAGAAAGGACTTCTCAACAAAAGGCTTTCTTACTCTCAGTCAGGGATGTGGAGAAAAAGACATTTAACATTGCAGTGGCTGATGATGATAAAGTTTATGAGATCAGAATGCACTATGAAAACATTGTTTCCCCCGAAAAAGTAAAATTTTATAGGAATAGCAGTGACATGTTATATTCTGATTATCTGAGCTTGGAACTAAAGGTTTCAAGGTTAACAACATATGCATTAAAACTAGATGGACAACTGAAATAGGAAAAAGTGTCCAGCAAAGCCTGGATAACATGGGTGAAAAAACTAGAGTCTAAAGGTCCCCAGTGGTTGAAATCCTCTCTGGATGAAAAGGTAAAGATGATCTAATGTCTAAAGAGAAGGCTGAAGATGTCACCTATGAATCATCAATAGACAACAAAATTGGCTGCATTGGAACAGGAGAAAGAAATATTCAGACAAGACACACTCGATTATAAGGCTAAGCTAATGCAATTGGAGAAAGAGAAAGAGCATTGGTCACCGACATGAGCCACAACATCAGACATGGCATTCATTATACCTACAAATATAGAGGATGGATCAAGCACTGAGGGGTTGGTCCAAGCTATGTCCCAGGTAAGATTAAAAATTGGTGAGATCAAGAATGTCAAAGATACCATGGAAAAGTTGAAGCATGAGATCAAAGTAAAGGATGAAAGATATCTCAACTCCACAGAGAAAATCAAGATTTGCAGGAGAGAGTGAATAAGATAAAAATCATGTTAAAAGGAAAGATGTTATTGCAGGGAGCCAAACATGTAATTTGGGATGCTATTGCTGCCGAGGTTTCAAAATTCATGGTCTATATTAATTTTATCGATGAAAAAGACAACATAGCTATTACAACTTGAAACAAATGCACTATTGTAAATGAAGTATTAGCAAAGAAGCCCTTGGAGTGGGCCCAAAAAACTATTGATTTAATGAAAATTGTACCAACTTTTGAACTTCAAACCATTGGTGTGAAATACAGGACCGTGTTGATCATTTCATCTAGGAGGATCATTGCTAAGCACAACTTACTCAGATTAGTCTAGAACAAAGATTTGCAAATGGAACACAGCATACAAGATTTTAAAGAAGCTTTTGAAGATTTATTTGTCAAAGGCCTTCCATCACTTTGGGATGGTAAAGGCTCATTATACAATCAAGAATACTATCACTCTCTCCTCATGCAATGCAGAATGGATCATTCTAAGTTCGAGGATATGAAAGAAAGTCTGAAAGGTCAGAGTCTGGTAGAGAATTTGGCCACAGATTTAGAAATCTTAAACAAGTTTCAAATAATGAAGGTTAGCATGGCAGCCATGTCTTATGTTACATGCATTGACTTGGAAATTTTGATTAAAGAGATGATGGATTATGGAATCACCTTTGATCCACAAGGGAAATAAATCGTACAGTTGGGTAAGACAAAATGCAACGTCCCTGGAACCAACAGATGATATCCAGGTGTCACCAGTTTTGCAGATCCGAGACAGATGGCATAGAAGAAGTCTGACAGTCAGAGAAATTGCTCATGATTTCGAAATTTTTTCTTTTTCTAAATATTGTAAATCGTTCTGTATACCAAAACTGTCAGTTGAAATTGTTACAGAAGCTTAAACATTTCAGTTTCAATTTTTTTTTATCAAATTTATAAGTACTAAGAGAATTGAATTGATTAATGTTGGCAGAAGTTCAAGAGCACCTTTTTGGTTGTATCAAATTCTATTTGTAAATTTTTTGAATCTGAATTGAATATAAATGCAGAAGATTTTGAAGTCTCTATAAAAATATTCTAATGGGTGGTGATATGAGCTTTGTTTCCCTTCATCATATGCATATATTGTAACCTGTCATTTCATTTACATTTTGTTTTGTTTAAATTGGAAAGTCTAAAGGCCCAGAATTCGTCTTGTGACACTCTTGTCTTAAGAAATTTAAACTATGTGATTGTCTTGTTAACTTATTTATAATTCATTTCAGTAATGATCCGATGCAGTTATTTGTTCTCTTTATCTTCCTACACTATTTTTAAATTTAATAATAACTTAGATTCATTGCCTCATTTAGACTTTGTCCTATGGAGAGTTCTATTAGTCGATGCATTGTTTCCATTCACTTGCATAATTTTGACTCCATATCCCATAGTGTTCCTCCCCTTCTTTGCCAACTTTATAAAAACCCCAAAGAAACCAAATCTAGTCACCGATTTCCATAGATATACCTAGTGACATGAGAAATCCCTCTCTGAGTTCAGTAGGCTAGTGCCTCAGCTCTAAATCTGGTTGAAATAGTGACCTTTGTCGTTTGTCTATTCAGCCAGACAAAATTTCTAGAGTGCTAACATTCTGGCATCGTTGTCAGGGACAAAATTGAAAAGATCTTCCTTGGGAAAAGGACTTAAATCTTCGATTTGATACTTGAGGGTGATAGTGGATCAAATAACTTATTGGCTAGGACTATTTTTACCCTAGAGACTTCATTATTCAGTGACCAGTTGCACCACACCTTGTGAGATAGAGGTCTTGGCTCCTAAAAAGGTTCACACCAGGAGAAATCCAGACCCGGAAGCTCCAATCCCTATGTTCGGCCCTAAAAAGCTCATACGTAGAAGAAAAGAAAGGCATGTAACCTCAATATTGTTTCCATATCGATATCTTTCTTTTACTATAGACAGAGTGACTAGCATCGAATACCTTGAGTTTGACGTAAAATTTGAACAATCCTTATTTAGAACTAAGTTTGAATCTTTTCTAGGTGAGACTATATTTGACGAGAAGAGGTTTCAAGATCTAGTTTTAGTCACATCTGTTAAGCCTTTAGTGACCCCTTCTCAGAACCAACTTCCACTCCGACCCCTCACAGCAGCTATGGCGGCCATATTTTCACCCCTCATACTGCCCGCTCAACTACATGACCTACCTCAAGATTACAATCTAAGAATTAAACTATATGATGTCGAAGGTAACATATCAGCTCAAAAACATTTAGACTAGTTTCATGATTTTGTAGACTTGGAAGAAGTAGGATACGAAGATGTGAAGATGTGATTTTTTATACAAATTCTTTCCATATATGTGAGTAGGTGGTTTAGGTCCCTTCCAGTGGGAAGTATTCTAAATTTTGAAGCCTTTGAGACAAGCTTCCTTGCAAAGTGGGGGGACAAGAAAAATCCCCTTCCATTGTTGACCTAGTATAACAATATGAAGAGATTACTCAATGAGACAATGCATGAGTTTTCATCTAGATTCATGAAGGTGTATAATTCCATTCCTGATGAAGTAAATCCCCCTCCCCCCTAAGGCTTCTCAAATCAAATACGCTGATTCTTTTGAAAGTGACTTTGATTTATTATTAAGAGAATGAAGGTCCACCACTTTGGACGATATGATGACTGATGCTATAGAAGTAGAAGTGAACCTAATGGCTTCATGGAAGATAAAAACTAATGTTGGCAGATATGCAAACATAACTCAAGACAAATCCCAGCCTTCAACATATCAAACATCAAAGGACAGATTCAAAGAAATGATAAGAAACATGGAGAAGATGATGGAAAGAATGGCCCTAGCCAATCGGCCCAACCCATGAGACTAGGCAGATGGTCCACCCAACAATCTGAGACGATGGACTATTCCACAGATTAGGCAAATAAATCAGGGAAATCAAGCAAATCAAGAAAATCAAGTAGATCCGACAAATTTGGGAAACCAGGTAAATCAGGGAAACTAGGTAAATCAGGGAAACCAAGAGAATCAAGGGGAATAACAAATTAGGCCTCCCTTCCAAAATAATTATGTATATGAAGGTTATGATGGGTATTTTGAAGATAACATAAACTGTTGTGATGATAAAGAAACAAAGATATTTTGACCAAAGAATAACATGACCAGTTCGTGGATGCAAATGAAATATTTCTGCAAGATGATGAGGAAAGGGTATCAGTGGAAAAAGAAGATTATGAAACTGGACTACAAAACTCCATCATGTAATTACAAAGGAAATATAACCTCCATAATAAAAAAGTAACCCCAAACCCCCCCAAAGGTAATCCTCCAAAGGGGGATCTCTCCAAAGAAGCTCAGAACAATGTGCCTTCTTCTAGTCATACCAAGAAAGATTCTACTGCAAAAGATTCAACTGCGAAGGACTCCACTATGAAATATGTTGTTTCAAAGGATACTGTGGAAAAGGGAAAGTAGAAATAATAACCTCAGAAGAAAATATTGACAAGAAGAGAAATGGTCACCAAAGAGGTAGAAAGGACCCCATCATCTTTCGGTACTGTTTAATCAATTGATCAAGAACAACGAATATAGAAATCAGATCATCAAGATGCTTAAAATGGGACAAACCTTTGATACCCTAAACATACAATATGATCACCAAGCTATCCTATTCAGGCCAAGAGTGGAAGAAGGTGGTGAAAACAAAGAAGTCCCTCCCTTTTATGTCAGTTTTAAAATCTACAACATGATTCTACACAACGCTATGCTAGATTCTCACACAACCTAATGCCAAAGGTAGTCATGGACCAATTAGGTCTTGAGGTCACGAGGCCTTACAAAGATCTGTTTTTCTTTGATTCAAGAAAGGTAAAATGTCTTGGCATGATCAAAGACATGGTTGTTTCTTTGGCACAAATTCCAGCAAAGAACATGGTGATGGACGTAGTGGTTGTTGATATTCCTCCAAAATTTGGTATGTTGTTGTCCAGATCATGGGCTGCAAAATTAAAGGGAACCCTCTAGATGGACATGTCTTATGCTACTATTCATATCTTTGGTCAGGAAAGAAGATTGTATAGGGAGGTTTTTCTTAAATATATGGTCAACAATAAATCACAACCTAGCAATCATCCTATATATTCAGTAGAGATTGAATTAGGATCTTCCATCTTCTTCAATGACCTGTGCTCTGAGGAAGAAGAAACATAAGTCATTTTAGTTGACAAGGATGAGATTAAAGGGAGAATGGAAGAAATTTCAGAGCCACAAGGTAATGTAGAAGACCAGTTGTGGAATATGAATTTCGATGGAGCTGCCTATAGAGAAGGAGTTGGAGTTGGCATATGGATCAACCATCCCGAAGGAGACGCGAAATTGTGTTCCTACAAACTTGTTTTTGAATGCGCTAATAACATGGCCAAACATGAAGCGTTGATATTGGGATTGAAAATTTTAGAAGAACTAGGTTCCAAAATAATTTTTTTGCATGGATATTATGAGTTAATTATAAATCAAATCAAGGGCATCTACCAAGCAAAACAACCCAGATTGAGGGCTTATAGGAATTTGGTGCTGGAACTTCTCGAGAAATTTGAAGAATGAAATTTATAGGCCATCCCAAGAGAGAAGAATAAGATTGTTGATGCTTTGTACACTTCCGCAACAATTTTTAGAGTCCCTATCTTCCCTGAGAAAATTTACAAGGTAGAGGTAAAATATAGGCGAGTAGTACTAGATAATATGAAACACTGGCAGATTTTTGAAAATGAAAAGTAGATAGAGAGCTTCCTAAAAATGGAAAACAAGTTCGAGAATTTGAACATTGATGATGAATATTGCGACGATGAGGTAGATGCAACCGCTTTCACAAAAGAAGGATATTTTGACAATTAGATCACTAGTAGAGATATCATGCAGCTGAAAAGTAATATCATCCCCAAGGGTCTGGTGCCATTAGAGAAAATTTTTGATAACAATGACATTTCCAGAAGCCCAAAGATCACAATAAATGAAGGGGAGATAGAATATTGCAATACCAGAACTCCAGAAGACCCAAAGATTGTGAAATTGTCTAGGAAGCTCAACCCTGAAATTAGAAAAAGGTATTTCAAATTAATGAAAGAATTCCCTAATATTTTTTCTTGGAGCTACGTTGATCTAAAATTCTATGATACCAATATAATCCAACATGTTATCCCAATTAAATAATACCACAATCCATTCAAACAAAAATTAAGAAGAATAAATCCTCTACTGTTATCATTGATAGAGAAAGAAGTGAACAAATTGTTTGAAGAAAATATCATAGTGTCCCTGAGATTATCTAAATGGGTAGCCAATCTAGTACCAGTTAGAAAAAAGAGTGGAGAAATTAGGTTGTGTGTTGACTTCATGAACCTAAATAAATTATCCCTTAAAGAAATCTACCCATTGCCTAAAATGGATCACATTTTACAGAAGGTGGTAGGCTCCCAAAATATGTCAATGTTACATAGTTTCTCGGGATACAATTAGATCATGATACATCTTGACGATCAAGAAAAGACAAAATTCAACACACCTTGGGGAACATTTATGTATGCTAAAATGCCATTTGGACTCATGAATGCAGTGGAAACATTTCAGAGGGCCATGGATATAGCCTTTGCAGATGAAAAGGATAAATTCATTGTTATATATGTAGATGACATTATGGTATATTGTACCTCATATGAAGCACACATCAAACATCTCAAGCGGGTGTTCGAAAAGTGAAAAAAGTTTGGCATATCCTTGAATCCGAAAAAGTCAAATTTTTCCATGGAAGAGGGAAAACTCTTAGGGCATATTATTTTGAAGGAAAGGATAAAGGTAGACCCCAGGAGAGTGGAGGGAATATTAAATATTGGCATACCCAGAAGAAAAAAGGAGGTACAATCTTTTTCAGGCAAGGTAAATTTTCTGAGGAGATTCATTCCTAATTTAGCTGAAATCATAAAACATATCACCTGTAGTGTCCCCAAGGCCGAACCCCATTGTAAAACATGTTTTAAAAGAAATTGTACATATGTGTTATAGGCTGGTGAGCCGAGTTACTATAAGCTGTAGGCTTATGTGTTTGTTAGGCCAGGGAGCCTAAGTGTTGAAGGCCAAGAGCCTGTTGTTGTACTTGTAAGTATGCAGAATATTTAATAAAATATAAAAACCGCCAGGTGCAGACCAACCACGATGAATGAGTGAAGGGGGACTGAGTGTCCACAGAGTGGGCAAGGAATTAGGGGCTGGAAGGTTAGAAAGGGGCTAAGTGTTGAGCCTAGGGGCTAAGCCTAGGGGGGCTTAAACCTGGAAATAATATTTTAATATTATTTCAAAAGATATCTGCATCATATGTTTTTATCCTAAGTCCTTTTGGAAGGACACATGATTTCCCAAGTGGTGGAAGGCACGCACGTTGCAGGAACACGTGCAGTCACATGGGTGACAAGTGTCAACCCTGGCCATGCAATAAAATGCCGAGATGATCCGTGTTGGGGGTTCCTCCTCCAGGGGACTCACGGACTGCTAGGGAGGAAGGGGTCTAACTCTTGCAGCAAAACCCTTGAACCTCCTCTGAACCGAGGGGGCGTGTATCTATGTTTGTCCGGATAGTTGGTACATCCCCGGGTCTGAACCGTCTGAACCTGCGTGACCCTTGCGTGGATTGTTTGTCATGCATTCCCGACACCAGAGCATGAGTCTATCCTGGGTAGGGAAAAAGAGAAACAACCATTCTGTGGGACAGAGAGTCGGGGGGTATTTCCCAGAATCAACACCGTGAGACCTGACCGCCATGGTGGAGCTTGTGTAAGAAGCCCGATTCTTTATTCCCGGTCGAGGGTGGTCACGTAGTGCTAGTCTGCGCGTGGCATATTGGCCAAGGTAAGCCATTGTTGAGCTTGTGTATGACCCCTCTCCAGGTGAGGGAGGTGGTTGATGTTGGAAGAGGCAGGTTGTCAGGCCTACGAGCAACTCTTTCCAGGAGAAAGAGTTTGCTGGGAAGTGGTTTCTTCCAGAGAGTGTCCAGCACTAGCTACGGGCTCTGAGACTTCTTGATCTGGCTTGTTTCCAAGACCCATAGAGGGAGGTTAGCACCGATGGACTGTGCGTGTGAAGGTTTATACTCCCGGGTGGAACAGACATGTGGGGAATGAGAGTCTGGTAGTAGTGGGCGTAAGATGGCGTCTTTGAGAAGAATCCTTCCAGATATTTCTATGTTGTTTTCCCTGTAACCTCAGCCTAACCTAGGATTCCTTTCCTTGGGGTGGAGCTCAGTCCCAGCTCGAGGGTCACCCACTGTTGAGATGATGAGCAGTGTGGTCTAAGGTTGGGAGGTTCATGGAAGGCCTGCACTTGGTTGGTGGATTTCACCATTGTTACAAGATAAGTATCTAACTATGTTCTTATCACATTTTGGCATGACTGTGCTGTATATATTATCATGTT
>JASDQU010011304.1:39799-52742 GCA_032191745.1 Picea mariana
TAGATTCAAAGCAATGATGAGAAACATGGAGAAGATGATGGAAAGAATGGCCCTAGGTAATCGGCCCAACCCCAGAGACTAGCTAGATAGTCCACCCAGAAATCTAAGAAGACAGACTATTCCACAGATTAAGCAAAGAAATCAGGGAAATCAAGCAAATCAAGAAAATCAAGTAGATCCGACAAATTTGGGAAACCAGGTGAATCAAGGAAACCAAGTAAATTAGGGAAACCAAGAGAATCAAGGGGAATAACAAATTAGGCCTCCCTTCCAAAATAATTATGTACATGAAGGTTATGATGGATATTTTGAAGATAACATGAACTATTGTGATGATAATTAAACAAAGATATTTTTGACCAAAGAAGAACATGACCAGTTTGTGGACACAAATGAAATATTTCTGCAAGATGATGAGGAAAGGGTATCAGTGGAAAAAGAAGATTATGAAACTGGACTACAAAATTCCATTATGCAATTCCAAAGGAAATATAACCTTCGGAATAAAAAAGCACCCCCAAACCCCACCAAAGGTAATCCTCTAAATGGGGATCTCTCCAAAGAATCTCAGAATAATGTTCCTTCTTCTAGTCATACCAAGAAAGATTCTACTGTAAAATATTCAGCTGTGAAGGACTCCACTATGAAAGATGTTGATTCAAAGGATACAATGGAAAAGGGAAAGAAAAAATAAGAACCTCAGAAGAAAATATTGACAAGAAGAGAAATGGTCACCAAAGAGGTAGAAAGGACCCCGTCATCTTTTGATTTCGAAAGTGAAATGACTAAGATAAAAATTTTGATACCATTTAATCAATTGATCAGGAACAATGAATATAGAAATCAGATCATCAAGATTCTTAAAATGGAACAGACCTCTGATATCCTAAACAGACAATATGATCACCGAGATATCCTATTCGTGCCAAGAGTGGAAGAAGGTGGTGAAAACAAAGAAGTCCCTCCCTTTTATGTCAGTTTTAAAATCTATGACATGATTCTACACAACTCGATGCTAGATTCTCACACAACCTGATGCCAAAGGTAGTCATGGACCAATTAGGTCTTGAGGTCATGAGGCCTTACAAAGATCTATTTTCCTTTGATTAAAGAAAGGTAAAATGCCTTGGCATGATCAAAGACATGGTCATTTCTTTGGCACAAATTCGAGCAAAGAACATGGTGATGGACATAGTGGTTGTTGATATTCCTCCAAAATTTGGTACGTTTTTGTCTAGATCATGGGCTACAAAATTAAAGGGAACCCTACAGATGGACATTTCTTATGCTACTATTCCTATCTTTGGTCAGGAAAGAATATTGTATAGGGAGGCTTTTCTTAAATATATGGTCAACAATAAATCACACCTAGCATTCATCCTATATATTCAGTGGAGATTGAATTAGGATCTTCCATCTTCTTCAATGACCTGTGCTCCGAGGAAGAAGAAACATAAGTCATTTTAGCTGACAAGGATGAGCTTAAAGGGAGAATGGAAGAAATTTCAGAGCCACAAGATAACGCAGAAGACCAGTTGTGGAAGATGAATTTTGATGGAGATACCTATAGAGAAGGAGCTGGAGTTGGCATATGGATCAACCATCCCAAGGGAGATGCGAAATTGTGTTCCTACAAACTTGTTTTTGAATGCACTAATAACATGGCTGAATATGAAGCGTTGATATTGGGATTGAAATTTTTAGAATAACTAGGTGCCAAAATAATTGTTTTGCATGGAGATTATGAGTTAATTATAAATCAAATCAAGGGCATCTACCAAGAAAAACAACCCAGATTGAGGGCTTATAGGAATTTGGTGCTGGAACTTCTCGAGAAATTTGAAGAATGCAATTTATCGGCCATCACAAGAGAGAAGAATTAGATTGTTGATTCTTTGGAAACTTCCGCAACAGTTTTTAGAGTCCCTATCTTCCCTGAGAAAATTTACAAGGTAGAGGTAAAATACAAGCCATCAGTACTAGATAATATGAAACACTGGCGGGTTTTTGAAAATGAAAAGAAGATAGAAAGCTTCCTAAAAATGGAGAACAAGTTCGAGAATTTGAACATTGACGATGAATATTGCAACGATGAGGTAGATGCAGTCGCTTTCACGAAAGAAGGATATTTCGACAATTAGATCACGGGTAGAGATATCGTGCAGTTGAAGAGTAATATCATCCCCAAGGGTCTAGTGCCATTAGAGAAAATTTTTGATAACAATGACGTAGAAAGAATCCCAAAGATCACAGTAAATGAAGGGGAGGTAGAATATTTCAATAATAGAACTCCAAAAGACCCAAAGATTGTGAAATTGTCCAGGAAGCTCAACCCTGAAATCAGAGAAAGGTATGTCAAATTAATGAAAGAATTCACTGATATTTTTTCTTGGAGCTACGATGATCTAAAATTCTACGATACCAGTATAATCCAACATGTTATCCCAATTAAATAAGACCACAAGCCATTCAAACAAAAATTAAGAACAATAAATCCTCTATTGTTATCATTGATAGAGAAAAAAGAGAACAAATTGTTTGAAGAAAATATCATAGTGTCCTTGAGATTATTCAAATGGGTAGCCAATCTAGTACTAGTTACAAAAAAGAGTGGAGAAATTAGGTTTTATGTTGACTTCAAGAACCTGAATAAATTATCCCTTAAAGACAACTACCCAGGAGGGTGGAGGGCATATTGAAGATTGGCATACCCAGAAGAAAAAAGGAGGTACAATCTTTCCTAGGAAAGGTAAATTTTCTGAGGAGATTCATTCCTAATTTAGCTAAAATCATAAAACATATCACCAACATGATAAATAAGGGAAATGAAATCAAGTGGGTCCCTGAGGCTACAAAATCCTTTGAAGACATCAAGATAGCATTAACAAAGGCCCCCGTTCTATTTAGTCCAAATTTTGAGAAAGATTTCATACGATTCTCTTTCGCTTCTAAGCATACAATTGCAGAAGTGTTACTTAAAAAGGATGTCCAGAAATTTGAGAAACCCATAGCATACTACAGTAAGACATTGAGAGATGCTCCTCTAAAATATGAAATCATAGAGAAGAAGGTGTATGCTTTGGTCAAAGCATTGAAGGAATTCAAGGTTTATATTCTACATTCACATACCATTTCTTATGTCCCAAGCAGCTCAGTAAAAGACATCTTGACACAACCTGATCCTAAAGGAAAGAGTGGAAAATGGATTGCAGTACTGTTGGAGTATGACCTTGAAATCAAAACCACGAAATTGATCAAAGGACAAGGGCTTGCTATACTGATGGTGCAAATGAACTGTGAACTCCTGGGAATAAATTTCACTAAAGGTATATCAGGGAATACAACAGATCAAGAAAAGGAAACTCCATGAGTGTCTCATAAATTTATTGACTCTACATGGTATGTAGATATTATATTTGTGTTAAACAATCTACAAGCTCCACCTGAGTATAGCAAAACAAAGGCCAGATTCCTAAAACTAAAAGCCACAAAATTTTGTATAGTAAATGAATTATTGTACTGGAAAGACCCGAGAGGGATTTTATTGAGTTGTTTGATAGAATAAGAAGAAGAAAACATAATCAAAGACTTCCATAAAGGTGACTGTGGGGGTCACCATTATTGGAAGACAATTGTGCATAAAATTTTGAGAGTCGGTTTTTACTGGCCAAGTATTTTCCCTGATGTTTACAAAGAAGTGTTAAAGTGCCAAAAATGTCAAATCTTCAATGGGAAAGGAAAATTGCAATCTCTATCGTTGAAACCCATTTCAGTAGAAGCTCATTTCAGACAATGGGGCCTAGATTTTATAGGATAAATACACCCACATTGCTTGTCTCAACACAAATGGATCCTAACTGCAACATACTATTTTACTAAGTGGATTGAGGTTGTTCCTATGAGACAAGGCACAGATGATCTTATCATTCAATTCCTAGAAGACAATATCCTGTCTAGATTCAGATGCTTGGTCAAGATTATAATAGACAATGTGACGTCCTTCGAATATAAAAGGTTGGAAAAGTTTTGTAGTGATTACAACATTACCCTTGGCCATTCTATGTCATACTACCCACAAGGAAATGGATTGGTTGAGTCTTAAAAAAAAATCTTAGTCGGGATCATCAAAAAGTTGTTACAGGAGAATAAAAAAGCGTGGAAAAATAATCTCATTCATGCATTGTGGGATGATTGGATATCCCTGAAGAGATATATTGCCACATCTCCTTTCCAGATCATTTATGGTACAAAAGCTATCATTCCTACTGTATTAGAATTGTCGGTGATGAAGTTGTTACAGGAGAAAGAAGCAAAAATGAATGTCGGTCGGAGAAGGGAGGATGAACTCATTAGCGTACAACAGACTAGAGAAAGGGACTTCAATAATGCCCATTTACGTCAAGACAATATCCAAGAATCTTTTGACAGATGTACCAAATAAGATGACTTCCAGCCCAAATATTGGGTATTGAGATGGGATGCCAGGAACAAAGATAAAGGTAAAGATGGGAAATTTGATCACCTGTGGTTGGGTCCATTCAAAATTATAGCTTACCACAGGAGAAATGCTTATTTGTTGGAATAAAGTGATGGAAATATCATTGGAGGAGGGCCTATAAATAGCAGGTTCCTCAAGGATTACATTGTTTGAAAAATCATCAACCCACCATTTATTGTACATAGTCGCTTTGTATTTTTTCTTCACGTATGAAAGACAAAATAAAAACAACATGGTTAAAGCCCGAGGTGAAGACCCTGAGCTGTGTTGAGTAAGTTTAGAGTTTTTGAGTAAGGGTAAAAGGATTCAAATCACACACATGAGATTACATCCCAATGGGTAGGAACTTAATCTACAGTTCTTTGCTACCTCGCAGGGAGGATAACATCCCTAGTTAGAGCGAATGTTATCACCATAATATTTTCTGGATGGTATCCGAGCTTAAAAATATTAGTGAAGGATTATATCACCACAGAGATATGATAGATGAGAAGGCCCTACTATATCTAGTGACATACAGACAAAATAGTGGAGATGCAAAGAGAAAAACTCAACAGATTGTCGATCCTGAAAGAGGCCCAGATCAATAGCTGAGGCACGTATTAGAGATTTAACTAATGAAAAGGTTAAGCAATGGAGGGCAAGATGAGGAAAAAAATAGTGGTTTCATTATGGTACAAGTGGTTCCCATAGAGGTACATCAAGGGAAAAATAAGTCTCACTAATACCACTTCCTTCAACCCCTCGATGCTAAAGCTACCAGGAAAATGTGGACCATAGATCCTGAAGTAGCCTGAATCAACAGATGAAGTTTATATCAAAAATTGAAATAGCACAAAGATTAATCGATAGAGGGTGGGCCGGGGAAAACTATCTTGGTTTAAAGCATAGACGCATGGCGCCCTCAGAGGCATGTCAGGGTGAAAGGCGGTTCACTTGTTTTCTCCAACCCCTGATGCCAATGGATACCTATAAAAGGAAGGATCCCCCAACATTATTTTATGATAATTCGAAGCCTTTGAACGTTCAAAAACTTGGCGCAAAGATTCCAGTTGAATTTCAGAGCTCAAAACTGAACCAGACTTGCCTTTTTTGTCTTTTGATAGGTATTCTTCACCATGGCTACCAGTCCTATCATTTTATCCATGAATGAAAAAGAGATCTCCTCCAGGGAGAAATCCCTAATTGACAGATATTTTGACATTTTTCACACAAAGGTAACATTCTCACACGTTTCCATGTCTAGATCAAATTTGTTGGACAATGTTGGAATGTGCATACCTTTCCTTGAAGCAGCTCAAGCCCCCATCATCCCTTACATCATAGAAATGATATTTCCATTTCCTAAATTTGTAAGCTGGTGTGCGGAGAGATATTCTCAGGGAGAAAGAGTCATTTTAAATAAATTAGGATCTGAAATTCTATGTAAAGTAGATAGTCCATTACTCTGGCATGCTCTCAGTGTACCAGATGCCTCCCCCATAATGTCAGGGCCCTTCGAGGAACAAAGAATGATCATGATTTATAGAGAGTGTCCTCCTGAAGTTAAAACCTTATTTCTGGAGACCATAGTCAAGCCTGAACAACATTCAGAGAGTCTATTGTTACCTGTCAGGGTAAGCATTATGATTTTCGAAGTCCAGTGAGCTTGTTCCCTGCTAAGTCAAATTTTAGGGTTAGAAAATGACAATTTTGTGGTAGAGGTCATGGTAGGTTTCATGTAGGTTTGTTTTTTGTCTAGTCAGTCAGTCAGTGTCAGTTTTGACAAATTTATTGTAGAGAATATACATCAACGACTGGTTAACTTTAGCTCATTGAGACACTTTAGATACTACGCACACTTGCTGAGGATGTTTCTGGAATCCAACAAAACCAAATTTCCTAAGAAGACTTTTATTTTAACCTAGTGAAAAAGGATCACCATGCTCATCTTCATCAACAAGATTATGTCCAGGGTACACAGTCTCATTTTTGGTTCAGATCTACTGAGAGTTCTGGAAGAGATGAAAATCTCACAATAGCCAAATTCAGAGAGCATGGTAGGAGATTGGGTGTTGTTCACACAATCTACTGTGATCTGGGTATATGGATACCAATAAGGACCTTATCTTTTACTAGTTTTTCTGACGCCGAGGGTATTTTCTTTAGAATTCATAAGACAAAGAATTATCTTAGAGACTGGACATTTTTTGAAAAAACACAAGGATTCCAATATGAAATTTCCTTTCATGTTAGGTCCCTTTGTGGTGAATCTAGTAAGTCTTATTTTCCCCAGATTAAATCCAATCTCACTAAATTTGCTTTCAGACAGTTGCAAGGGAGAAGATATGATCCCCATTAGATCATATCAAAGAGAAGATTGGCCAGTAGACAAGCTCCCCATGAATATGAACATGTCGAAGGATTTGATAAGTTGACCAATCTAGAGACCTGTGCAGACATGGAGGTCATCATACAAATAAAAAAAACCTACTCCTTAGCTGAGTCCAGCGTGGAAACCTATCCCTAAGTTGGTTACCAAAGCTCCTAAAATGAGCGTTTACAATAAGAGGAGCAGTTGAGAAGCACTAGATACCAATATCTAGCAAAACACTCTCAAAAGGATGAAAATCACATCACCATCTCATGTAATTGACCTGGAAGAAGAGGAGATCAAAGGGGAAACATGCATGGAAATGGTAGAGGCTACAACCAAGAACGAAGAAACCAATACAGAAAGAAGGGCACAAAATGAAAGAAGCACAAAGGTCTTCATCAGTAGGAAGTACATATTTGGCTAGACACCTGGGGTAGTGTATCAGTCCAAGGGAGATTTGATAAATCAATATGCTATGAAAGGAAGTATGGTTAATAGTGAAATAAGATATCTTTTAGATGAAGTAGAAAGGACTTCTCAACACAAGGCTTCCTTACTGTTAGTCAGGAATGTGGAAAAAAAGACATTTAACATTGCAGTCGTTGATGATGATAAAGTTTCCGAGATCAAAATGCAATATGAAAACATTGTTGGCCCTAAGAAAGTAAAATTTCATAGGAATGTAAGTGAAATGTTATATTCTGATTATCTAATCTTGGCACTAAAGGTTGCAAGGTTAACAAGATATGTGTCAAAACTAGATGGACAATTGAAACAGGAAAAGGTGTCCAACAAAGCCTGGATGACACAGGTTGAAAAACTAGAGTCTGAATGTCCCCAGGGGTTGAAAGCCTGTTTTCATGAAAAGGACAAGATGATACAAAGTATAAAGAAAAGGCTGAAGATGTCGCCTATGGATTGTCCCTAGACAATGGAATTGGTTGCATTGGAATAGGACAAAGAAATATTCAGACAAGAGACGTTCGATTATAAGGCTAAATTGCTGCAATTGGAGAAAGAGAAAGAGAATTGGTCACTGACACAGGAAGCAACATCAGACATGGCAATCATTATACCTGCAAATACAAAGGCTAGATCAAGCAATGGGGGGTTGTTCCAAGATATGTCCCAGGTAAGCTTAGAAACAGTTGACATCAAGAATCTCAAAGAGAAAATGGAAAAGATGAAGTGGGAGATGAAAGTAAAGGATGAAAATATAGCTCAACTCCACAGAGAAAATCAAGATTTACAGGAGAGAGTGAACAAGCTAAAAACTAGGTTAAAGGACAAGACATTATTGCAGGGAGCCAAACATGTAATTTGGGATGTTATTGTTGTGGATGTTGCTAAATTCGGGGTTTATCTGAATTTTATCGATGATAAAGATACCATGGATGTTACAGCTCAGAACAAATGCACTATTGTAAATGAAGTATTAGCAAATAATCCCTCGAAGTGGGCCCAAATTGCTATTGATTTATTGAATGTTGTACCAACTTCTTAACTTCAAACCATTGGTGTGAATGATGGGACCACATTGATCATTTCAACTAGGAGGATCATTGCTAAGCACAACTTATGTGGATCAGTCTGGAACAAAGCTATGCAAATGGAACACAACATATAGGAGTTTAAAGACCCTTTTGAAGATTTATTCTTCAAAGGCCTTCCATCATTTTGGGATGGTAAAGGCTCATTATACAATCAAGAAGACTATCACTTTCTCCTCATGCAATGTAGAATGGACCATTCTAAGTTCAAGGATATGGAAGAAAGTATGAAAGGTCTGAGTCTGGTAGATAATTTGGCTACATATTTTGAAATCTTAAACAAGTTTAAAATAGTGAAGGTTAGCATGCCATCCATGTCCTATGCTACAAGAATTGTCTTGGAAATTCTGGTTAAAGGTATTATGGAAAGAAATCGTGTGGTTGGGTAAGACAAAATGCAATGTCCCTGGAACCAACAGATGATCTCCATGTGTCACCAATTTTTCATATCTGGTGGGAGCTTAGAGTGAGACAGATGGTGAAGAAGAAGTCAGACAGTCAGAGAAATTGCTCATGATTTTGAAATGTTTTCTTTTGCTAATTACTGTAAATCATTTCATATATCGAAAATGTTAGTCGAAACTATTACGGAAGATGAAACATTTCAGTTTCAATTTTTTTTAATTTAATTGTATAAGTAATAAGAGACTTGAATTGATTAGTGTTGGTAGAAGTGCAAGAGCACCTTTTTGGTTGTATCGAACTCTATTTGTAAATTTTTTGAATCTGAATTGAATATAACTGCAGAAGATTTTGAAGTCTCTATGAAAAGATTCTAACATGTGGTGATATGATCTTTGTTTCCCTTCATCATATGTATTTCCTATAACCTGTAATTTCATTTACATTTTCTTCTGTTTAAATTGGAAAGTTTAAAGGCCCAAAATTCATCTTGTGATGCTCTTGGCTTAAGCAATTTGAACTATGTGATTGTCTTCTTAACTTATTCAGAATTAATTTCAGTAATTCTCTAATGCAATTATTTGTTCTCTTTATCTTCCTATACTCTTTTTAAATTTAAGAATAACTCAGATTCATCACCTCATTTAGCCTTTGTCCTCTGGAGAGTTCTATCAATCGATGTGTTGTTTCTGTTCACTTTCAGAATTTTCACTCCATAGCCCATAGTATTCCTCCCCTTCTTTACGAGTGAATTTATAAAAATCCCCAAACCAACCAAATCTAGCCACCGATTTCCATAGATATACCCAGTGACACGATAGATCCCTCTCTGAGTTGAGAAGGCTAGTGCCTCAGCTCTAAATCTAGTTGAAACAATTACCTCTGTTGTTTTTCTATTCAGCCAGACAAAATTTACAGACTATTAACAACATCAAACGAGGATACTAGCATCAAGAGATAGCGTTTGTTGACATAAGAATTAAATGAAGAAGGAGAGGGTTTGTAGGTGTCCCATAGTGGGTGTCGAGGAAGCAAAAGGGCCCGTGTCAAGTTAATTCGATTCCATCAGGAGCCTGACGACCTAGTTGGTTCTATGACTTAAACAATCCTAGACTGGTAGGTTGTGTTAGCCCTGAAGGAGTTGGATGGGAGGTTGACACCATAAATAGAACTTTTCACTGCCTAAATAGTCGATCTTCATGAAGATACTTTAATGGGGATGGCGACCTGGAACTATATGCAGCGGTTCAAAAAGGCACATCATGCCTTAGAATGAATCAATTACATCAGTGGAATATAGAAGGGTCGTGATTCATAAGAGCATGGTATCTGAGTGTTGATGGAAAGTATCATTGCTTGAATATGTAAATCAGCCAAACTCTAGAAAGGTGGGAAGAATGTGAGAAACATTGGGAGAAAATCAACCTAGAAATTAAGAAAATTAATTTTCTAGAGTTTTGTCCACCGAAATATTTAGCCGACTTACAAGATATTTTTAAACATAATGAAGAGAAATAACTAGCATGGGAAACATATATTTAGAAAACTTCAAACATGATCCCAAGTCTAGTGAAAAATTTCATGGAAACCCCGATCAAATATCTGGCAGTCTTATGATGCTTAAGTGTCAAATTAGTCTAGTACAAATAACGGGAAGTGGAGATAAAGGAAGTTCTCTCTGCCCCGATGGATCATCATGGGTTCCCATATGAAAACACATGTGAATACCTTTTCTTCCAGTTGTCAGAATTTGATAGAAATAATCCATTGCAATGAAAGGATCATATGATCTTAGGAGAACAAAGGGATAAATATACCATGTGTCATTTTGTTCCACTTAAAAAAAAAATTGTTAGTGATTTTTATATTAGTGATCCTTTATAAATAGGAATATCGACCTTGTGTTGAGGGGTGGATGGTTTTTGAAAAGACATTTTTTTGAGAATTGTAAAAGAATTATTTGTACGCAAATTTTTAATGAAGAAGTTTTTTTTAGAACCAAAGACATTTTTTTCATCTAAAGCATGAATGTGATTGGACCGAGGAGGGATTGTTTCCTTCTTCAAATTTGATAAATGTTGTTGTATTGAGTAATATTTGTTGTATTTATTGTTAAGTTATATTTCAATACTATAACAGTTCTTTTGTTCTAAATGGTGAAACAAAATCATTGTGTTAATATGTGATTGATAGTAGAGCTAAGATAATTAATTTTCTTACACTCATCTTTATTACGTATGTGTTTTCCTTTCTATAATTTTTATCCCAGTCAATGTTGAATGTTTGCAAGTTAAAATTATTATTTCTAATCTTGGAATAGGTCTAATTATGATTGTCTTCATGCTAAGGTATAAAGGTTATCCTAAGCTCAACATTCTTCAATATACAGTAATTTCCCTCTGATAATGGTTTATACCATGATCATATTTATCTTACCAAAATTATTTAAGCATAGAAAAGAATAAAAATAGAACCATTTAACCTGAAGGAGAATGTATCATAGAAAGACACACCTTTTAATCACTAGTAAATCCCATCGACAAATCGGTCGGATCATAGATCTAGAGAACCATTCCACTCATCAAATGCTTATAAGTCTAATTGGGCCTATTAAGTGGTTTTGATTCCTGCTATTGAGTTAAAGGATCTTAGACACCTCTACAAGTAGTTAAAAGCGAGTTATCCCTAAAAGAAGGAAAGTGGGTAAAATAGTTACAAGACAACCCCGAAAGAAAGCCACTTGGAGAGTATAAATAAGAGAGAAAGGGTATCTTATTAACACCTAATTTGTAAGCGTATTGAATATCTATTTTTTGAAATTTTATGGGCATGTATCATTCACAAAT
The DNA here is from genome assembly GCA_032191745.1 of Picea mariana. Taxonomy (NCBI): domain Eukaryota; kingdom Viridiplantae; phylum Streptophyta; class Pinopsida; order Pinales; family Pinaceae; genus Picea; species Picea mariana. The sequence continues at coordinate 51,452 of JASDQU010011304.1, forward strand.
ATATAGCATTTTGTCTAAAGTAGTGACAAAGTTGCAGGTTCAAAGGGTCAAGATTGTGGGTATTGAACTAGGGTTTCACTAAAGATATATGCAAGTTGTAGTACTAGAAGGAAGAAGAAATTCGTGAGCCATAGTGGTACAAAGAGAGGATATCCACGGTTTTACTAAATATAGATCATGAATCTGTTGCCAAAGTTGAAAAGAAGATCTGATCTATCATCAGTGAAAAGTTAAAGAGCTAAGAAATGGCTACAGGAAGGTGTGACAGTGTTCATGTACGAAATATCAAGCTACAGGATCAAAAAGGTATGTTACATGACTGGATATATGTGATAGCTTAAGGTATGGTCATATGCGAATTAGTAGATTTCTTTGGAATATCATTGGATGTATGACATATGTTTCATAAGGTAGATCTATAGATGTACAATGCTCGTATACTTTTTGGTTGTCATTGGCATACCTTTTTGAGATATATTTGAGGAATTTTCTAGTACATGGTTGAGGTATGGTTTTTTGATACTGGGTATTTTCATTAAGATGTTATTAGTTGTATGGTTCTTACTGAGGAAGATCTAGTGAAATATATTGTTGGTGCACTTAGGTTGATTTATTGACATATCTTTTAGTGCATTGTGAGAAGAATTTGATAATGATTTTGGCATATGTTTGAGTGGTACATGGTTTATGGTTTATGGTTGAGATATAGTGTTATCAGTACATGTTGGGTTTGAGTAACAATGAGGGTTTGATGTATGGTTAAAGTAAGAGTTTCTGATATCACATGAGTTTAGTGAGACATATGTATGAACCTAATACAAGGTTGTGTTAGATCTACTTGGATATTGGATGAATATTGTTTCTATAATATTATACATTTTGTAAGTAGATACAAAGTGATTTGATAGTGACAGAGACTGAGACAGGGACACAAACAAAGTGACAAAGACAACATTTGTGATACTAGCAGATATCGATGTTAGTCCGTGAATTGCAACAAACATAGGCGTGAATATGCGTGAGTTGCAGTAAGGAAATATGCAAAAACCTGTATGTTGAAAAATAGACAGGTCAAATATCTATAGGAAAGTTTGAAGAGTATTGGTATAGGTTGTAACATGCTTTCAGTGATAGTTGTGACAATGACAAAGTTGATTCAGTGACAGTGAAAATTTGTCTACATTTGGCATTTATAATTCAAGGTGGTTTGGACAGGGGAAAGATAGGTGGTTGTAGCTAGAGAACATAGGGGGTTGTATCCTCCTTCTACTTGTAGCCAGAGAATTGGGGA
>JASDQU010011304.1:52792-65919 GCA_032191745.1 Picea mariana
TGTATATATTATCATGTTTTCCGTTGTGTATATGAATTAGTATGAAGTGTTATTGATTGTTAATTATGGCAATAATTCATATAAATACACTGTGTAGAATGTGTTTACTTGTTTAAATGCATGTGGAGTATATACTAGACTATATGTGTTATGTGAAAAGTGTGTACAGATTGTTACATAGTGCGTTAAAAGCCTTGGTAAGCAAAAAGGTACACTACATCACCAACATGCTAAATAAGGGAAATGAAATCAAGTGGGTCCCTGAGGCTACAAAATCCTTTGAAGACATCAAGATAGCATTAACAAAGGCCCCTGTTCTATCGAGTCCAAATTTTGAGAAAGATTTCATACTATTCTCTTTCGCTTCTGAGCATACAATTGTAGGAGTGTTACTTCAGAAGGATGACCAAAAATTCGAGAAACCCATAGCATACTATAGTAATACATTGAGAGACACTCCTATGAAATATGAAATCATGGAGAAGCAGGTGTATGATTTGGTCAAAGCATTGAAGGAATTCAGGGTTTATATTCTACATTCACATACCACTGCTTATGTCCCAAGAAACTCAGTAAAAGACATCTTGACATAACCTGATCCTGAAGAAAAGAGAGGAAAATGGATTGCAGTACTGTTGGAGTATGACCTTGAAATCAAAACCACAAAATTGATCAAAGGACAAGGACTTGCTAGACTGATGGCACAAATGAACTGTGAACTCCTGGGAATAAATTTCACTAAAGGTATATCATGGAATACAACAGATTAAGAAAAGGATACTCCACAAGTGTCTCATAAATTTCTGGACTCTACATGGTATGTAGATATTATATTTGTGTTAAACAATCTACAAGCTCCACCTAAGTATAGCAAAACAAAGGCCAGATTCCTAAAACTAAAAGCCACAAAATTTTGTATAGTAAATGAATTATTGTACTAGAAAGACATGGGAGGGATTTTATTGAGTTGTTTGATAGAAGAAGAAGTAGAAAACACCATCAGAGAGTTCCATAAAGGTGATTGTGGGGGTCACCATTATTGGAAGACAATTGTGCATAAAATTTTGAGAGTCGGGTTTTACTGGCCAAGTATTTTCCCTGATGTTTACAAAGAAGTGCCAAAGTGCCACGAATGTCAAATCTTCGATGGGAAAGGAAAATTGCAGTCTCTACCATTGAAACCCATTTCAGTAGAAGTTCCTTTTAGACAATGAAGCCTAGATTTTATAGGAGAAATACACCCACATTCCTCGTCTCAACACAAATGGATCTTAATTGCAACAAACTATTTTACTAAGTGGATTGAGTTTGTTCCTACCAGACAAGCCACAGATGATGTTATCATTCAATTCTTAGAAGACAATATCCTGTCTAGATTTAGATGCTTGGTCAAGATTATAACAGACAATCCGACGGCCTTGAAATATAAAAGGTTGGAAAAGTTTTGTAGTGATTACAACATTACCCTTGGTCATTCTATGTCATACTACCCGCAAGGAAATGGACTGGCTGAGTCTTCAAACAAAATCTTGGTCAGGATCATCAAAAAGTTGTTGCAGGAGAATAAAAAAGCGTGGCAAAAAAATCTCATTCATGCATTATGGGCTGAATGGATATCCCCGAAGAGATCTATTGCCACATCTCCTTTCTAGATGATTTATGGTACATAAGCTATATTTCCTACTACAATGGGATTGTCGGTGATGAATTTGTTACAGGAGAAAGAAGCAGAAACAAATGTCGGTCAGAAAAGGGAGGATGAACTCATCAACGTACAACAGAACTGAGAAAGGGCCTTCAGTAATGCCCAGTTATGTCAAGACAAGATCAAATAAGCTTTCGACGGATGTACCAAAGAAGATGACTTCCAGCCCAAAGACTGGGTACTGATATGGGATGCCAGGAACAAAGATAAAGGTAAAGATGGGAAATTTGATCACCTGTGATTGGGCCCATTCAAAACTACATCTTACCATGAGAGAAATGCTTATTTGTTGGAATAAAGTGATGAAAATATCGTTGGAGGAGGGCCTATAAAGGGCAGGTTCTTCAAGCATTACGTTGTTTGAAAAATCATCACCCCACCATTCATTGTACATAGTTGCTTTGTATTTTTTCTTCACGTATGAAAGACAAAATAAAAACAACATGGCTAAAGCCCGAGGTGAAGGCACTGAGCTGTGTTGAGTAAGTTTAGAGTTTTTGAATAAGGGTAAAAGGATTCAGATCACAGACATGAGATTACATCCCAATGGGTAGGAACTTAATCTACATTTCTTTGCTACCTCACAGGGAGGATAACATCCCCAGTTAGAGCCAATGTTATCACCATAATATTTTATGGATGGTATCTGAGCTTAAAAATATTAGTGAAGGATTATATTGCCACAGAGATATGATAGATGAGAAGGCACTGCTATATCTAGTGACATACAGACAAAATAGTAGAGATGCAAAGAGAAAAACTCGGCAAACTAACGATCCTGAAAGAGGCCCAGATCAACAGTTGAGGCATGTATCATAGGTTTAACTAATGAAAAGGTTAAGCAATCGAGGGTGGGCCGAGGAAAACAATAATGGTTTCATAACGGGACGTGTGGCACCCATAGAGGTACATCGAGGGAAAAATAAGTCTGACTAATACCACTTCCTTCAACCCCCTGATGCTAAAGCTACCAGGTAAATGTGGACCATAGATCCTGAAGTAGCCCAGATCAATGGATGAAGTTTATATCAACAATTGAAATAGCACAATGATTAATCGATAGAGGGCGGGCCGGGGAAAACTATCATGGTTTAAATCATGGATGCGTGGTGCCCTCATAGGCACGTTGGGGCGAAAGGTGATTCACTTATTTTCTCCAACCCCCAATGCCAATAGATACCTATAAAAGGAGGGATCCCCCAACATTATTCTATGATAATTCGAAGCCTCCAAACGTTCGAAAACTTGGCACGAAGATTCTAGTTGAATTTCAGAGCTTAGAATCGAACCAGACTCGCCTTTTTCATTGCTTGACAAGTATTCTTCACCATGACTGCTAGTCCCATCATTTTATCTGTGAATGAACAAGAGATCTCCTCCAGGGAGGAATCCCTAATTGACATATATTTTGACATTTTCAACACAGAGGTAACATTCTCACCCATTTTCGTGTCTAGATCAAATTTGTTGGACAATGTTGGAACGTGCATACCTTTCCTTGAAGCAGCTCAAGCCTCCATCATCCCTTACATCGTAGAAATGGTATTTCCATTCCCCGAATTTGTAAGATGGTGTGTGGAGAGATATTCTCATAGAGAAAGAGTCATTTTAAATAAATTAGGATCTGAAGTTCTATGTAAAGTAGATAGTCCATCACTCTGGCATTCTCTCAGTGTACTAGATGCCTCCCCCATAGTGTTAGGGCCCTTCAAGGAATAGAGAATGATCATGATTTATAGAGAGTGTCCTCTTGAAGTTAAAACCTTATTTCTACAAACCATAGTCAAGCCTGAACAACATTCAGAGAGTCTATTGTTACCTGTCAGGGTAGGCATTATGATTGTCGAAGTCCAGTGGGTTTGTTCCTTGATAAGTCAAATTTTAGGGTTAGACAATAACAATTTTGTGGTAGAGGTCATGTTAGGTTTCATGTTGGTTTGTTTTCTGTCTAGTCAGTCAGTCTATGTCTGTTTTGACAAATTTATTGTAGAGAATATACATCAACAACTGGTTAACTTTAGCTCATTGAGCCACTTCAGATACTATGCACACTTGTTGAGGATGTTTCTGGAATCCAACAAAACCAAATTTCCTAAGATGACTTTTATTTCAACTGAGTGAAAAAGGATCACCATGCTCATCTTCATCAACAAGATTATGTCCAAGGTACACAGTCTCATTTTTGGTTCAGAGCTACTGAGAGTTCTGGAAGAGATGAAAATCTCACTATAGCCAAATCCAGAGAGCATGGAAGGAGATTTGGTGTTGTTCACACAATCTACTATGATCTGGGTATATGGATACCAAGAAGGACATTATCTTTTACCAATTTTTCTGATGCTGAGGATATTTTCTTTGGAATTCATAAAACAAAGAATTATCTTAGAGACTGAAAATTTTCTGAAAACACACAAGGATTCCAATATGAAATTTCCTTTCCTGGTAGGTCCCTTTGTGGTGAATCTAGTAAGTCTTATTTTCCCCAGATTAAATCCAATCTCAGTAAATTTGGTTTCAGATAGTTGCAAGGGAGAAGATATGATCCCCATCAGATCATATCAAAGAGAAGATTGGCCAGTAGACAAGGTCCCCATGAACATGAACATGTTGAAGGATTTGATAAGTTGACCAATCTAGAGACCTGTGCAAACATGGAGGTCATCATACAAACAAAAAAAACCTTTTTCTCAGCCAAGTCTAGTGTGGAAACCTTCTCCTAATTTGGTTACCAAATCTCCTAAAATGAGCATTTACAATAAGAGGAGCAGTTGAGAAGCACTAGATACCAGTAGCTAGCAAGACACTCTCAAAAGGATGAAAATCACATCATCATCTTAAGTAATTGACCTGAAAGAAGAAGAGATCAAAGGGAAAACATGCATGGAAATGGTAGAGGCTACAACCAGGAACGAAGAAACCAATATAGAAATAAGGACACAAAATGAAAGCAACATAAAGGTCTTCAGCAGCAGGAAGTACATATTTGGCCAGACACCTAGGGTAGTGTATCAGTCCAAGGGAGATTTGATAAATCAATATGCTATGAAAGGAATTATGGTGAATAGTGAAATAAGATATCTTTTACCTGAAGTAGAAAGGACTTCTCAACACAAGGCTTCCTTACTCTTAGTCAGGAATGTGGAGAAAAATACATTTAACATTGCAGTGGCTGATGATGATAAAGTTTCCAAGATCAAAATGAAATATGAAAACATTGTTGGTCCCAACAAAGTAAAATTTCATAGGAATGTAGGTGACATGTTATATTCTGATTATCTGATTTTTGCACTAAAGGTTGCAAGGTTAACAAGATATGTGTCAAAACTAGATGGACAACTAAAACAGGAAAAAGTGTCCAGCAAAGCCTGGATGACACAGGTGAAAAAACTAGAGTCTGAATGTCCCCGGGTGTTGAAATCCTCTTTTCATGAAAAGGACAAGAAGATACAAAGTATAAAGAAAAGGTTGAAGATGTCTCCTATGAATCATCCCCAAATAATAGAATTGGTTGCATTGGAATAGGAGAAAGAAATATTCAGACAAGAGACACTTGATTATAAGGCTAAACTGTTGCAATTGAAGAAAGAGAAAGAGAATTGGTCATTGACACAGGAAGCAACATCAGACATGGAAATCATTATGCCTTCAAATACAAAGGATGGATCAAGTAATTAGGGGTTGGTCCAAGCTATGTCCTAGGTAAGATTAGAAATAGTTGAGATCAAGAATCTCAAAGAGAACATCGAAAAGATGAAGCAGGAGATGAAAGTAAAGGATGAAAAGATAACTCAACTCCACAGAGAAAATCAAGATTTGCAAGAGAGAGTGAACAAACTAAAAACCAGGTTAAAGGACAAGACGTTATTTCAAGGAGACAAACATGTAATTTGGGATGCTATTGCTATGGATGTTGCTAGGGTTTAGCTAAATTTTATCGACGACAAAGATAACATGGATGTTACAGTTCGGAACAAATGCACTGTTGTATATGAAGTATTAGCAAATAAGCCCTCGAAGTGGGCCCAAATTGCTATTGATTTACTGAATGTTGTACCAACTTCTAAACTTCAAACCATTGGTGTGAAATATGGGACCACGTTGATCATTTCAACCAGGAGGATCATTGCTAAGCACAACTTATGTGGATTAGTCTGAAACAAAGCTATGCAAATGGAACACAACATATAGGAGTTTAAAGACCCTTTTGAAGATTTATTCTTCAAAGGCCTTCCATCATTTTGGGATGGTAAAGGCTCATTATACAATCAAGAAGAATATCACTCTCTCCTCATGTAATGTAGAATGGACCATTCTAAGTTCGAGGATATGGAAGAAAGTATGAAAGGTCTGTGTCTGGTAGATAATTTGGCTACATATTTTGAAATCTTAAACAAGTTTAAAATAGTGAAGGTCAGCATGCCATCCATGTCCTATGCTGTATGCATTATCTTGGAAATTCTGATTAAAGATATTATGGAAAGAAATTGTGTGGTTGGGTAAGACAAAATGCAATGTCCCTGGAACCAACAGATGATCTCCATGTGTCACCAACTTTGCATATCCGGTGGGAGCTTAGAGTGACACAGATGGTGAAGAAGAAGTTGGAGAGTCAGAGAAATTGCTCATGATTTTGAAATGTTTTCTATTGCTAATTATTGTAAATCATTTCATATACCAAAAATGTTGGTCGAAACTGTTACAGAAGATGAAACATTTCAATTTCAATTGCTTTTTATTTAATTGTATAATTACTAAGAGACTTGAATTGATTAGTGTTGGCAGAAGTGCAAGAGCACCTTTTTGGTTGTATCGAACTCTATTTGTAAATTTTCTGAATCTGAATTGAATATAACTACAGAAGATTTTGAAGTCTCTATTAAGAGATTCTAACATGTGGTGATATGAGCTTTGTTTCCCTTCATCATATGTATTTCCTATAGCCTGACATTTCATTTACATTTTCTTCTGTTTAAATTGGAAAGTTTAAAGCCCCATAATTCATCTTGTGATGCTCTTGGCTTAAGAAATTTGAACTATGTGATTGTCTTCTTAACTTATTCAGAATTCATTTCAGTAATGCTCTAATGCAATTATTTGTGCTCTTTATCTTCCTACACTCTTTTTAAATTTAAGAATAACTCATATTCATCACCTCATTTAGCCTTTGTCCTCTGGAGAGTTCTATCAGTCGATGCATTGTTTCCGTTCACTTTCAAAATTTTGACTCCATAGCCCATAGTGTTCCTCCCCTTCTTTGTGAGTGACTTTATAAAAAACCTCAAACCAACCAAATCTAGTCACCGATTTCCATAGATATACCCAGTGACATGAGAGATCCCTCTCTGAGTTGAGCAGGCTAGTGCCTCAGCTCTAAATCTAGTTGAAACAATTACCTCTGTTGTTTTTCTATCCATCCAGACAAAATTTACAGACTGTTAACAACATCAAGGGAGGATACTAGCATCAAGAGATAGCGTTTGTTGACATAAGAATTAAAGGAAGAAGGAGAGGGTTTGCATGTGTCCCATAGTGGGTGTCAAGGAAGAAAAAGGGCCCGTGTCAAGTTAATTCGGTTCCATCAGGAGCCTGACGACCCAGTTGGTTCTATGACTTGAACAATCCTAGACTGGTAGGTTGCGTCAGCCCCGAAGGAGTTGGATGGGAGGTTGACACCATAAATAGACCTTTTCATTGCATGAATAGTTGATCTTCATGAATATACTTTAATGGGGATGGTGACCTGGAAGTAGATGCAATGGTGATTCGAAAAGGCACATCATGCCTTAGAAAGAATCAATTACATCAGTGGAATACAGAAGGGTCATGATTCATAGGAGCATGGTATCTGAGTGTTGATGGAAAGTATCATTGCTCAAATATGTAAATCAGTCGAACTCTATAAAGGTGGGAAGAATGTGAGAAACATTGGGAGAAAATCAACCTAGAAATTAAGAAAATTAATTTTCTAGAGTTTCGTCCACCGAAATATTTAGCCAACTTAAAATATATTGTTAAACATCATGAAGAGAAATACATGGCATGGGAAATAGATATTTCACAGACTTCAAACATGATCCTGAGTCTAGCAAAGAATTTCATGGAAACCCCGATCAAATATCTGGCAGTATTACGACGCTTAAGTGTCAATTTAATCTAGTACAAATAATGGGAAGTGGAGATAAAGGAAGTTCTCTCTACCATGATGGATCATCATGGGTTCCCATATGAAAACACATGTGAATACCTTTTCTTCTAGTGGTCGGAATCTGATAGAAATAATCCATTGCAGTGAAAGGATCATATGATCTTAGGAGAACAAAGGGATAAATCTACCATGTGTCATTTTGTTTCACTTAACAAAAAAATTATTAGTGATTTTTATATTAGTGATCCTTTATAAATAGGAATATCAACCTCATGTTGATGGGTGGATGGTTTTTGAAAAGACATTTTTTTTTAGAATTGTAAAAGAATTATTTCTACGCAAATTTTTAATGAAGAAGTTTTGTTTAGAACCAAAGACAAGTTTTTCATCTAAAGAATGAATGTGACTGGACCAAGGAGGGATTGTTTCCTTCTTCGAATTTGATAAATGTTGTTGTATTGAGTAATATTTGTTGTATTTATTGTTAAGTTATATTTCAATATTATAACAGTTATTTTGTTCTAAATGGTGAAACAAAATCATTGTGTTAATATGTGATTGATAGTAGAGCTAAGAGAATTAATTTTCTTACACTCATCTTTATTATGTATGTGTTTTCCTTTCTATAATTTTTTATCTTAGTCAATGTCGAATGTTCGCAAGTTAAAACTATTATTTCTAAGCTTGGAATAGGTCTAATTATCATTGTCTTCATGCTAAGGTATAAAGGTTATCCTAAGCTCAACATTCTTCAATATACAGTAATTTCCCTCTGATAATGGTTTATACCATGATCATCTTTATCTTACTAGAATTATTTAAGCATAGAAAAGAATAAAAATAGAACCATTTAACCTGAAGGAGAATGTATCATAGAAAGACACACCTTTTAATCACTAGTAAATCCCATCGACAAATCGATTAGATCATAGATCTAGAGAACCATTCCACTCATCAAACACTTACGAGTCTAATTGGGCCTTTTAAGTGGATTTGATTCCTACTATTGAGTTAAAGGATCTCATAAACCTCAGCAAGTAGTTAAAAGTGGGTTATCCCTAAAAGAAGGAAAGTGGGTAAAATAGTTAGAAGACAACCCTGAAAGGAAGCCGCTTGGAGAGTATAAATAAGAGAGAAAGGGTATCTTATTAGGACCTAATTTTTAAGCACATTGAATATCTATTTTCTGAAATGTTATGGGCATGTATCATTCACAAATATATAGCATTTTGTCTGAAGTAGTGACAAAGTTGCAGGTTCGAAGGGTCAAGATTGTGGGTATTGAACTAGGGTTTCACTAAAGATATATGCAGGTTGCAGTACTAGAAGGAAGAAGACATTCGTGAGCCATAGTGGTACAAAGAGAGGATACCCACGGATTTACTAAAGAAAGATCATGAATATGTTGCCAAAGTTGAAAAGAAGATCTGATCTATCACCAGTGAAAAGTTGCAGAGCTAAGAAATGGCTATAAGAAGGTGTAACAGTGTTCATGTATGAAATATCAAGCTACAAGATCAAAAAGGTATGTTACATGACTGGATATATGTGATAGCTTGAGGTATGGTCATATGAAAATTAGTAGATTCCTTTGGAATATCATTAGATGTATGATATATGTTTCATAAGGTAGATCTATAGATGTACAATGCTCGTATACTTTTTGGTTGTCATTGGCATATTTTTTTGAGATATATTTGAGGAATTTTCTAGGACATGATTGAGGTATGGTTTTGTGATACTGGGTATTTGCATTAAGATGTTATTAGTTGTATGGTTCTTACTGAGGAAGATCTAGTGAAGTACATTTTTGGTGCACTTAGGTTGATTTATTGACATATCTTATAGTGCATTGTGAGAAGAATTTGATAGTGATTTTGGCATATGTTTGAGTGGTACATGGTTTAGGGTTTATGGTTGAGATATAGCATTATCAGTACATGTTGGGTTTGAGTGATAGTGAGGGTTTGATGTATGGTTAAAGTAAGAGTTTCTTATATCACATGAGTTTAGTGAGACATATGTATGAACCTAATACATGGTTGTGTTAGATCTACTTGCATATTGGATGAGTATTGTTTCTATAATATCAAACATTTTTTAAGTAGATACGAAGTGATTAGATAGTGACAGAGACTGAGACAGGGACACAAACAAAGTGATAAAGACAACATTTTTGATACTAGCAGATATCAATGTTAGTCTGTGAATTGCAACAAACATAGGCAGGAATACATGTGAGTTGTAGTAAGGAAATATGCAAAAACCCATAGGTTGAAAAATAGATAGGTCAAATATCTATAGGAAAGTTTGAAGAATATTGGTATAGGTTGTAACATGCTTTCAGTGATAGTTGTGACAATTACAAAGTTGATTCAGTGACAGTGAAAATTTGTCTACATTTGTCATTTATAATTCAAGGTGGTTTAGACAAGGAAAGGATAAGTGGTTGTAGCTAGAGAACATAGGGGGTTGTATCCTCCTTCTAGTTGTAGCCAAAGAATTGGGGAGTTGGAGCTTCCCTCAGGTTGTAGCTTAAGAAATATAGGGGCTTGGAGCCTCCTTCCAGTTGCTTCTGGAGAAAAAAGGAAGTTGGTTCTTCCAATGAATGTACTTATTGAAGACATATAATAAAAATCATTCCATGGTTTTCTCTTGCATTGGGTTTTCACATAAAAATATTGGTGTAATTTGTATGTGTATGATTGCTCATTTTTCATTGTTTATTTATTCTACACTTGTTGAATGATATTGGTAAATTGATTATAAGGATAAATTTTTTTATATATGATGTGCTTAAAATGGATTAAAAATCAATATTACTAATTCATGCCACCCCCCCCCCGGCACTAATCCAACACTATGAGTTCATAGTGGTACCCTTTGGTCTCACCAATGCACCTACAACATTCATCTACCTAATGAATAATTTATTAAGGAAGTATTTGGATAACTTTGTAATTGTATTTATAGATGACTTTCTGATTTTTTTTAAGAGCAAATAAGAACACGAAGAACACCTAAGACTAGTTATACAAACAATGAGAGAACATTAGTTGTACATAAAATTTAGTAAATGTGAATTCTATCATAATAAAGTACAGTACTTAGGACATATGATTTCATAAGAAGGGATTTCAGTTGACCCTAGAGATATCCAAGCTATTGTAGACTAGAAAATAACCAAAAATTTCTTTGATGTTAGATCCTTTATGGGTATTACATGATATTATCAAATTTTTATTGAAGGGTTTTCAAAATTGGCTTATCCAATCACATATTTACAGAAAAGGGGGATTAGATTTAAGTGGAATTAAAAGTGTGTAATGTCCCCGACCATCCATGTTGGACCATGCTACACCAGAGAACTCTTTATGTTATCTTTGTGAAACATATTGTAACATAACCAACATCTAACTAAGTTATGCCACATAATGTTTTTTGAATTGCATGCAATTAAATTATATACACAAAGAACACTTGAGGAATCATTTATGTATAAAAAGTAAACATACAAATACATCTGCAAATACACGTATTCACACTGAAATAATACTAAACATATACATGCAACATATACATGAAACAACCATAAAAATAAATAGAGTTATAACCACACATATGATAACCCATAAAAATACACACGTAAATAACAATGTAGCATGTAAATTTATCACACAATTGACACTTATCTTGGTAATAATGTCACCAACTATGTGTATACATTCCATGAACCTCCCAGCCTTAGACCTCACTGCTCATTAGTCTCAATAGTGGGTCACCCCCAAGCTAGGACTAAACTCCACCTAGGTAAAGGGATTGCTAACCAGGCTAATGGATCATGGACCATAGAAAAGACTCTTCCATAGGTGCTCACTCAACTAATAGCCTACAGTCCCTCATTACCCACATGTCTATCCCACCTTAGGAAGTGTGCCCCTTCTCTGCTCAACAGTTCTTCGGTTGCCCCACTTCCCTTCCAGGCTTCAACAACAGGCTAGACAAGAAGTCTCAAAGCACTGTAGCTATAGCTCAACACCTTCAAGAATCAATTACCAACAATTCTCTCACCCAGATAGAAGTTTATCACAGGCACGAAAACCCTCCTCTTCAATATCCCATGGGACTGACAACCCTCTTCTTCAGTATAGCTCCCAAGCTAACCAACTATACAAACAGATATGGCTATGGATATGGTTCTGGTACAGTGGAATAAATGTTTGAAAGATAAGTGACTGTGTTAGTGAAAATGGTCATGGAGTCATGGTTGAATGATGGAAGGAATGTTGGAAGTGTGTGTGGAAATATGATAGGAAAATGAACTAATTCTCAACAATATGTATGCATTTCCCCAACTTGACACTTGTCATGTTGGGAGCTACTTTGGCCCACTTGGCCCCAACTTTAGAACTTGGATAAAATAATTATCCATACTTTATATTTTAAGAAATATTAATATAATATTCCTTTTTGGATTAATATCCTTATCTTATCCCTTTTCCTTAACTTTTAGGCCCCTCCATTTCCCTAACTAGTGGAGTTTAGTCCACCATCTTGTTTACCATGGTCGGTCTCTGCGCAACAATGTATTTTATATTAAATATGAGACATGTACAAAAATAAGTGCACTAGCCTTTAACATCTAGGCTCTCTGGCCTAATCAAAACATAAGCACCCTAGATTAGAATAACTGGCTCACCAGCCTATAAAATATAGCATATACACAAAGCCTCCCTAGCTTCAATATCCCGCGCACTCAATTTGTTACGCGCGGTCTCCAGGAATGTGCACACTTCATCCTTTTATTGCGCAGTACCTGTGCGCACTATGCCATGGAAGGTGCATTCAAAATGATATCAAAACAACTCACCAGCTTAAGTACATTTGCATTTACATTTTCAATTGGGTTCGACCTTAGGGATATTACAAACTGTCAGGAAATTTTTGAGAAGCTAAAACAGTTGTTCACCATCGCATCTACCTTAATAGTAGAGGATCCATGTAAGGACTTTATATTATGTAAAGATACATCAAAGGAATGACTAGGGGGAGTGGTTATGTAGGATGGATATGTGATTGCATATGAATCAAGGAAGCTCAAGTCTCCTGAAGAAAATTATGCACCACATAATCTATAATTTACTTATATTGTACATTCTCTAAATATGCGATGACATTATCTTTTAGGAAATAATCTTTTATTAAAAATAGACAATGTTAGTCTCAAACACTTTTCTGCTCAAACGAAATTAAATGCTAGACAATATAGATTCTTGG
>JASDQU010011304.1:81782-98462 GCA_032191745.1 Picea mariana
AACCAAAAATAAATGTGTATTTACTTGGAAACCCGAACACAGTTGCGCGACAATAGATCTTGTCTATTTTAATTTGTTTATGTTTCTGTCCCCAAGGGTTAGGTATTCAAGGGTTCTACAGATAAGGGTTTGCCCTATGCTATAACTCTCTGATATATGTGTGGGGTCCAACAATAGTACTCGTCCCAATATCTCAAGGCACTAACTAAGGAGGATAGACTGTACCCTTAGTTGTACTACCCAACTACCCAAGTACTAGAGAGTATGTTCCCGAGTGTTGTTCTCGATGAGACTATAGAAGTCAGGCGACCGATCGGTTTATTTAAAGAGGGCTTTAGGTAATCTAGGCCGATCCTTACATAGGTGTTGTATGATGCACTACCACTCGAAAGGGTACCAACAGGGGTTACAAGTGTGGCCAACAGATGTGCGCTTAAGTACCACTTGTATTTCCTATGTGTATGAATCCCTCAACCGCGGGTTTATGCACATAACGACAGATATCTCTAGCTTAAAGACGTCGAAATACGTCTCTACCCTGAAATAAATTTAACCCACATTTTCTGCCGAGGAATGTGATCTGATACCACTTGTAATATACCATATATAAAATGTATGTAGAACAGAAATAAAATTCTTGTAATGGTAGAATAACAACAATATAACCAGAACATTCACCACAATAACACTGAAACGATATAAGAATAACAATAGAAATAATACAGCTTGGAGATGGCTCTCTGCTACGGGACTACGAAAATCTAAAAAACACAACCATTTCTCTCACTTCTCGGTTGCGTGGAGGAGCGCCCTCAGCCACTCATCCAAGCTCTTACAAGCAGGCCGTGAAATCAGGAACTTCCTCTCCTTTGGGGTTCAAGGCTGAAGCTTCAAAAGTAAATGAGCCCTTTGGATCTACCTTCATTGTGGAGCAGTGTGCAGAACCTCCAACAGCAGAAGTCAAAGATCCCCAAGTCTATGGCTACGCCTTTCTCTACCAGGCCAAAGCCCTCATTTTCCACTTCAACGGACTTTGGCCCTTGGCCCCTGTGCTAAAGGAATGGGTTAACAAGACCTGGTTGGAGGGGCATGAGTTGTTCTTCTGCTCCAAGGGGTTCTTCATCGTCAACTTCTCCACAGAAGCCGAATGTCAACGCGTGCTAGAGCAAGGTCCCTGGTTCTAGGGCAGATCTGGACTCTCCATGCAGCGATGGTTCCCAGAATTCAATCCACTGACCATGACAACGATGACTACACCGGTATGGGTAAGACTACCCAATCTACCCCTGCATTTCTATTCTGCATCTTTTTTACCCACACTGGGAAATGCATTGGGTAGATTTATCAAGATAGACACAGACAGAATAACGAAAGGATTCGTCACTTTCGCCCGCATATGCGTTGAAATTGACCTCAGTCAAGGGCTTCCAGATAGGATTCTTATAGACTGGGGTGACGGAGATCCTTTCATACAGATGGTCGACTATGAGAACACCGCCTTCAGATGTCGCTCCTGTCAGCAAACAGGGCACCTCCAGGCAACTTGTCCTCTTTCTCCCATCCCTCCCTCAACTTAGGGAGCACAGAAAAGATCCAATGGTTGGCAAGGACCAAAATCTCACAGAAGCCACCCGAACCCTTCCTCCGACAACAAGCAACATCATAAAGATGCTCCAACTCCTACGCCTTTCTCAAGGCCTTCGCCGGCCCCAACTCTCACTCAACAGCCAACCGTTGACCCAAAACACCAGCCTGCAGCCTCGGAACAAAATCCTACAGACTCAGAAGTCATGATTCCAACTCCCGCAGTTAAGTCCTTGCACCCACCTCACGAAAAGGGGGAAACAAATGACACAATTATGATCATGACGTCACTCCCAGGGACTCAGAAGCGACCTCATGAATCAGACAACTCAGATAGCGACAAAGAAGCACCCTTGAATTCAGTAGCTCAAGATTATGGCACTTTCTTAGACCATCTACTTTGGTGGTAAAAGCTGCTGAGCCTACCAGCTCCTCTGGTTGGATTGATGTTCGTAAAAAAAAAGGTAGAAAGGATCCTCCCCGGCCAACACAATGATCTGGTCCTTTCTCCTTATATTGTAATGTCTCATCTTGCTTTGCCCACGTGCTCTATGGGGCTCTCTTTTAGCATAGGCTAGTTTCAAATATGAGGGGTCTTCTCCCTTCAGCAAATCAATGTATCACTTTTCACTTTTTCATGGATTGAATAGAAGGATTCTCCCCTTTCTTACTTAAAAAAAAAAACAATAGAAATAACACTTTGAATCTGAAAGCAATGTTCACGGGCCTCTTCAAGGGGGCAACCTCCAGTTGAGAAGAGCTCTATTACAATAATATCCAAGCTAGGTTTCTCATACCCTCGACTCCCATTTATACTAAAAAGAAGCATCTAGAGGAAGATCCTTCTAGAAGCGGAAGCTTCTATTAGGTCTTCTCACATCCACCTTACTCTATTTTATTGAAAGGCCTTATTAATATTGACCTTTATTACATCTGAATATATTTTTCTACCTATGTGCGAATTAGGACCCTAACATTGTTGCAGATCGATTAAGGAGAGTATTGGAGTTGAGCATAAGTGATGCTTAAGATCATCAAATGCTTGTTTTTTTTCCTTCCCCCACATGAACGTTTCCATGCCATCGCCCTTGGCCACTTGGCTGAGGGCCCATGCAATATGGGAGAATCCCAACATGAACCGTCGGTAGAAGTTGGCTAGTCCCAAGAAGCTCCGAATCTTGGTTAGTGTGGTCGGGGCTGGCCAGTCACATATGACTTGGATATTATCTAGATCAATATGTATCCTTTGCTCATCAATAATCTATCCCAAGTATTGTACCATGTTCACGCAAAAGGAGCATTTTTCCAAGTTGGCATATATCTTGTGTTTCTGTAGAGTGCTCAAAACCTACTGAATATGCTGCATGTGCTCCTCCCATGTTCTTTTAAAGATGAGGATGTCATCCAAATATACCACCACAAAATAGTTTATGAAGGGTCTCAATACATTATCCATCAACCTCATGAAAGTGGCTAGTGCATTGGTTAAGCCAAAGGGCATGACTAGACATTCGAAGAGACCTTCTTTAGATTTGAAAGTTTTATTCCATACATCAGTTGGTTTGATGGGTACCTGGTGGTAGCCAGAATTAATTTCAATATTGTTGAAGAACTTATCCCCCTTGAGTTGGTCAAGAAGGTCATCAATTATGGGATTTGGGTAGCGGTTCCTGACTGTGATTTTGTTTAATTCTCTGTAATCAATGCAGATCTGCGAGGTCTCATCTTTCTTCTGTACCAGTACAATCGAGCTTCCACAAGGGGATGATTTGGGTATGATGTTCCCCTTTTGAAGAATCTCTTGGATCCCATGCTTGATTTCATCATTTTCCATCAGCGAGCGACGATAGACTGGTCCATTAGGAAGAGGTGCATCGAGGGTTAGATAAATTGGATGCTTGACTTGGTAGTGCGTTGGTACCCCGATGGGTGAGGAGAATATGTCTCTGTACTCTTCCATTATCCTATATACTTTCTTTTGTTGTAAAGAGAGACTCTGTGTCAAGGCCACATATGTGGCGACGAATTTATTCTTACTGTGAGAACAGATCACAAATAAGACGAAATTTTCGGTCTGTGAAATGGCCTTAGTGCACTGCTTAGCAGAGATTAAAGAAATAGAAGTAGGCAGTGCTACCTATGGGATCCTGTACAATTGTCTACCTAAATTAATAATAAAACTGTGGGGTATAATATCATACAAAACATATCTCTTCCAAAAATATCGTTGTCCTAAAATAACATCACAAACTTCAAGTGGAGAAATATCACACAATACCTTGTCTTTGAAAGGCTTGATGCCATAGGGCAAACAACACTGTTTGTTGACATGAATATCCCTTCCTTGGCGAAGCTAGACGATAGTGTATTGTTGTGGGTGTGGTGCCCTCGATACTTCCATTCACTTGATGAACTCTATTGAGATCAATTCCATTTGACTGCTGCTATCAACAATGAAATGAAGCGGAGCCCCCTTTACCCACATCTGTGAGTGAAAAAGGCATTCCCATTCCTATGGTTCTTCTGGTTTTCTTGGATGGACTTTGGTGGTAGCGACAATGGCACTGGGTTCAACATTGATAATCTACTTCCCTCCTTATGGATTTGATTCAGAGTCATAATCGACCTCTGACTCAAAATCTTTCAGCTCAGACATAAGTGACTTCTTGGAGTGACATTTTTCGGTGTTGTGCCAAGGGATTTTATGGTATTCACATCATTTTTCCGTTTCCTTCTTTGACTTCTCAATACCCTTCTTGTGTTTTGGCATGGACAGGTTGTGCTTAGAGTGGCCATATTTTCTCTGTCCCTTTTTGTGTTGGTTGGTGCTGCCTTTGCCCCGATTCTCCTGTGAGGAGTTTGCAGATCCGAACTCTCGCATATTTTTCTTAAATTTATGCTTGATATTGACATCATATTTATAAGTCATACCCAATTAGGCGATGTCTAGAAACTAAATTTTTGCTTGAATGTATCTATGCAAACAACCACAGTCTTTGAGCACTAGATGTTGCTCAGAGTCTTTGATACCCAATTTGATGTGCAGGGTATGGAAAATATTGGTGAAATATGGTATTGTCTAGTCCCTTTCCTAATGTAGGGTGGCTCATCTGGTGTACTGGTCCTTGTATATTGCAACAGGGTAGTGTTTTTATTTAATGGCATCCCAAAAGGAATCCCATGTGAGGGCGACTGCAAATATTACAACTCCTCGATGGCCCTTTGCTCAGAGTAAGTATCTGACCAGTCCTTAACATGGGGGATGACCTTGAGGAGTGGAAAAGTAATCTTTTCCGTATTGATTAAATTGTGGACCGAAAAATACCCTTCGAGCATATTCAACCATTTATCTACAACATCTACATCTATCGATACTTAAAATAATGGAATTTAAAAATTTACTTGTACCTTGAAGGGGATTGAATGGTCACTTGATTAAGATGCTTCTTTCTTGGGTAGCTGCCGAAGGATCTGTTCGAACTTGTCCATTATTTTGTTCCTTTGTGAGCAACATTTTAAAAGGATCTCCTACTCCATCATATTTATTTTCATCCCCCATGGGTTTTTGTTGGGTTCGACGCAACTGATCTTGCAAAGGCTTGACTGTTTCAAGTCCCAACTTTTTGTACCCAGGTATTTTCGAGGACATGCACGAAGAAAAATAAATGAAGAGCAGACTGCTCTGATATCAATGATCTGTATTTATGAGCGAAACAAATTGATTAATAGATTGAATACAATGAACAAATATGTATGGAGAACAACATAGATATCGAGTGAACAATATCTTCTATGGAATAAATTAAATAGGATGAAACTGTAAAACTACAGAACTGAAAACAACTTGCTCGAATGGTGGTAGGTAGCTCTGAGAAGAGATGTGGCTTCTACACACATCGGTCTGAGAAGAATCATTACAATGAGGCTCCTGAGGCATTTTTAACATTACTCATGAATGCAAAAACCCTAGTCATCCAAAAACCTACCCCTAGGAGATGAAACACCAAAAGTTATGTGGGCCCTATGGATAAGTTGGTACCTCAACTTCCGAGGGTCATAAATTTTTCATATGACCTCCATTTTAGGTGCGTGATAGCCCGTTGGAAAGGTATTTTCGAGAACTATGCATTGCACCATCAAACTCTAATTCTATTTACATTTTGACTATGGAGATCCAAAAAAAAATTGTTTAAGGCCCCAAAATGACCCTGCAAGTACAAGAATATGTGATGACATGAAAACATACAAAATAATCCAGTTAGATTAGGTGGGAGGACATCAATATCCACCTGGAATATGTGTAGGGCTTCAGACAACCCCGTAAGTGTAGAACACAAAATTACAAAGAAGTATAGAATATTGTGTTGAACTAAAAACTGTCAAGAGGATCCATTTGGAATAGGTGGGTGGCCACCAATATCCACCTGGATCAGCATACCGTTTAGTTCATCTTCCTGATTTTGTAATAATTTAATGATATGGATGCCAATATGAATGGGAAAAACAACATCCACCCCATATACTAGCTGAAAAGGAGAAGTTACTATTGACCCGTTGATGGAAAAAAATGACCATGTTCAACATTGGGGAGATCACCCGATCATGGTCTCAATTAAACCCTTATCCATTTGGGATGGTGATTCTAAATGAGTTTATGGGTCTATTTACCCTTATCTAAAACTAGACTAACCTGATGTTAATCTAATATAGACTAATATATATGTACAAAGATATATACATGACCTTCTATCTGCTAATGTAGTTTGTTACTTGATTTTATCGACAAACATAAGAGAAGGAATCACCTTCTTGCAGCCGCTTGAATAAGGCAATCCTTTGTTGAAACAAGGGCCCAACAAAGCCACGATGTGGTTTTCTCCTATATAAGGAGACTTAAAGAATGAAAATCATTTATCCTAAATGCAAATGCAGATCAATCGTAAGATGCAAATGAACAAAAGCAAAACTTGTCTTGATTAAGAAAAGGATAGCCTTACTCTTAGTCAAGATAAAAGTATTTAATAAGGGGGAAAAACTGTGATTGAGCCTAGGGTTAAGTTTTACATGTAAAATCACAAATAGTTTGACAACTTACAAGTTGTTCAAACATATATACAATGAAACAATCTTAATAAATAGTTATTAAAATATTTTTTTGCATATACCCAAAACCAATCATGTGAATGAATCCGTTGTAATATTTATATCGAATTAAGGAAGTGGATCCTTTAGCTCAATAACAAGACTAACAATAGTGCTAATATTGATCAATGATATACTAATTGGAATAGAATTGTAACCACGTTGTAAGAAACATCAAAGAAATAATAACAAGTCAACAAATCATATACAATAATGTAGAGAAGTGAAAACTTATTATCATTAATTCCAAATATTGTTATACAGTGGTGTGAGTCCCAAACTCCTTAAGAAACAACTGAACTCCTTCAAGAAACAACTTTACAATAGTGCAAATTCTCCTCCTCTTAGAGATCAAAACTCTACCTATTCTACATAAAAGATCTCTCTCTTACAATAGTGCCATTGAAAGTCTCTTTTCTTGAAATATTTTCCCTTCAAGTTTCATATCTGGAACCCTCCTCTCATTTTGAGTCCATTCACCTTTTATAACCACTTTCAAGTTTATTTTCCTTTCCTTCTTCATAACCTTCAAATCATGTTCCTTGATTCCAATTCGGTTGATGTCCTCCAATTTTAAAAACTGCAATCCAAAATAGAGACTATTATTAAAACTGAACACTAAATTTAATAATATCTAAAATCAAAGCAGATTATAAAAAACAAACTAAAATTTAGAATCGAATAATAAGTAACAAAGTTAAAACATATACGATCAAACTAAAATAAACATTTAACAAACAAATGATCCCTTAAAGAGTGGCTACACAATTTAAGATTCTGTAGCCATTCTTTATAAGCCAAATTAAAAATAAAATAAATCTAAACTATTATCAAAATAAAATTCAAATACAATTAAATAAACTTGAATTATAAACAACATTAAATGCTAATACAATTAAACTTAAAAATGAAATAAGAGATAACAACTAAATTTAAAAGATAAAAATTTAATAAAAGAAAGTTATCTTAAACTTGAGATTAAATCCTAATATACAAATAAAAACTAACTAATGTAAAATTCACAAACTAAAAGTGGAGAGAGTTAAATGATTAAAAGAAAAGAAAATTCATGTTTACGAATAGTGAAAATAATTCCCCACGATCATGGCATTATTAACACGATTTCTGTTTACAAAATGTTTTATAATCTTATCTTCTTGAGATTCATTCTCAACAAATTTCCTGAGGTAAACCTGATATTTCTGCCATTTCTAAATGGCATTTTGTTGATATTATTGAGCTGTAAAGTCGCAGCTTTAAAACTGTCTTAAAATGGCATATGCTAAGGAACATGAATGAAATCGTGGTAATGGCTGCTCTTTAAAATAATAATTAAAATATTTTAATAGCCAAATGGCATATGCTAAGGAACATGAATGAAATCGTGGTAATGGCTGCTCTTTAAAATAATAATTAAAATATTTTAATAGCCAATTAATAATAATGCTAACTCGAGGCTTATGATATGAATAAGCTATGATCTTTAAAATAATTTTGCATAGTAGTGTGTGTTCTTAAATATTTTAAATAAAAGATCAATAACTCAATTATTATATTCTAGTTCAAAGTAATGATAGATATTAAGATCATTGAAACTAGGATGACAATAAATCATATCATAGTTATTCAAATACCCTAATATGTATCTCATATCTCGAACCTTTTTCTTCGAAATACAATCAAGAAAATAATGATAAATGAATTCACGATGGTATCCATGGTTTAAATTAAATTCATTGCAAGTAGAGAAATCTTCAAAACGAAAACCCATCATTAACTAAATCAATCTGCTAGTTATTGAAAAATGTAATGAATTCTTCGTTATGATGCTTTGAATTATAAATGAGAAGAATTAAAGCTAATAATACTTTCAATACTTAGAACAATAAATCATTAATGTAGAGTAACAAAACCATGATGAAAATTACTTCAAATCAAAGGAAATTGAATATGATAAGAGATAATCTCTTATCAAGATCAAAAGGGATTCAAATTTTAAATCATTCAAAACAAAATTTGGGGAGTTGTTGTTTGCCACAACATGACCTCTTTGTGTTGATCCTATATTCCCACAAAGCATATTTAAAATGAGAATCCCATGCATTCTTGTTTTGTGATAGAATTTTCTTGATAACATTGATCAAGTTTTTGTTGGAGTATTCAACCAAATCATTCCTTTGTGGATGATAGGAGGTTGAGTACCCAAGATCTATATTATAATATTGAAAAAAATGTACCATATTGTTATAGCCTTAATTTCCACCCTATATGCCAGAGATTAAGTTATTACAGGATTAAAGGTAGAGTACATCTTTTTCCTAGGGTTTGACCTCTTTTGGAGCCCTTTTTACCCCTTTGTAGGCATCCTCTTGGGACACCTAGAAAAAAACCCATGAGACCCGCTCACTGGAAACTAGTGGTTCAACACGCAATACACTATTAGATTTATAGAATCAGGGAGTTATGAGGTGATAGGCGAGGCATTAGTTGGATATTCGTGTTAAGGGCATAGGAACTCACATAATTCGAGTCTCTTGTGGTCTTTAGAAGATCTATAAGTCTCTCCCAAGCCTCCTCCACGAGATATATAACAAAGTAAAGCCTTGGGAAAGAGGAGAAAGAATTCAGAGTATTGTTATGTTGTCCAACTGCAGAGGCATCCATCATCACAACTAGAAGTCAGTGATTCTAGCCTGACCAAGGCATTGCAAAGAGAGGCAAGGATAAAGGAGCCTAAATGATATTGCATAAACATTTTAGGTATGAATGTTTTGATGTATTGTTCCATTCTTCAGTAATAGATCATTTGGTTTCCCCCGTGAATGTTTGTCTCTGATATATGAATAGTCAGATATGGTTTATATCATTGTATATCAGACTAGATTAAGCTAGATCTAGGATTTTAACACTAAGAAGACAAGTAGAATGGTATTGTTTTGTCTTTTGTGTATAGGGAGCAGGTTGTAGAAGTTAAGGATGGAACTTCAAGATTGCAACAACTATGATTCACTAAGGACAACCTTCAGGAAAAGGTAATCCATTCTCATATTT
This sequence comes from Picea mariana, assembly GCA_032191745.1. Classification (NCBI taxonomy): domain Eukaryota; kingdom Viridiplantae; phylum Streptophyta; class Pinopsida; order Pinales; family Pinaceae; genus Picea; species Picea mariana. Next base: position 91,560 of record JASDQU010011304.1, read on the forward strand.
CCTTGTGTAATGATCTTCTTGTCTCTAGGAGAATCATAAGAAATCTATACCACTCATGTTTAGGATTACTAGGACAATCCTAGGGAGATATTACTAATATGTTCAGTTAGATCTTTGTGAGAAAAAAATCCCATAACATATTGGTGACCATACTGGGGATCGAACCCAGAATCTCCCTCGAACCCAAGAGTGGTATAGATTTCTTATGGATCTCCTAGAGAAAAGAAGATCATTACACAAGGAAATATGAGAGTGACTTTCCTTTTCTTCAAGGTTGTCCTTAATGAATCCCAACTACTTCAATCTTGAAGTTATAGCCTCAGCATCTACAACCTACTCCCTGTACACCAAAGAAACAATAATACCATTCTACTTGTCTACCTGGTGTTAAAATCCTATATCTAGCTTGATCTAGTCTGATCTACAACAATATAAACTAGATCTGAATATTCATATATCAGAGACAAACATTTAGGGGGAAAACCAAATGATATATTAATGAATCATATAACAATACATAAAAACATGCATGCCTCAAATGTTGAAGCAAGATCCTTTAGCCTCCTTGATCCTTTCCTCTCTATGTAGCTCCTTGGTTAGGGTAGGTTCAGTGACTTTTGGCTATGGTGATGGATGCCTCTGTAGTTGGACAACATAACAATACTTTGAATTCTTCCTCCTCTTGCACAAGCCTTGGATTTGTTATATATCTCTTGGAGGAGGCTTAGGAGATACTTCTAGATCTTCTAGAGACCACCAGAGACTTGAATGATGTGAGTTCCTAGGCCTTGAAACAAAGATCGAACTCATGCATCACCTATCACCTCATGACTCCCTGATTATAGAAATATGATAGTGCCTCATGGGTTGAACCACTAGTTTCCAGTGAGGGGGTCTCACTAGTTGTCTACTAGGTGTCCTGTGAAGATGCCTATAAAGGAATTAAAAGGGGTCACACCCTAGGAAAATGATGTATTATGGATTTAATCCTCTGATAACTTCCTCTCTATCCTATAGGGTGGAAATTAAGGCTATAAAATATTCCCCCTAATTGCTATGGGGAAAATTCCCCCCTAAACTGGGTCTAAGGAATAGGCAGAGCGATAACCCCCTAAAAGACCAAGTTATCTCTAATATACCCTAAAAAAAATTATACTAAGTGATAAGAGAGAGGGAAGACAAGGTTACGAAGAGCACCTTGAATTCTTTTGGTTGATGTAGACCTCTTCCACTTGTTGTTTCCTCTTAGATCACAAATTTCCTCCCAAAGATGACCTGCAACAGGCGAAGAACACAACACAAAAACATATACAATCTCTAGTAATCACTTAAAAGACTAAGTATAGATTTAAATGATCAAGTATATAAGAACATGTACACATAAATTTTTGGGACAAAGATAATGTATTCATAAAAAAGATGAAAAGTTACAACCTTTGCTTGTGAACACCACTCCACGAACCAAGTACGAGCTCCTTTGTCATGACTCCAAGTGCACCAATCCCACATATAATTATTATAACCAACATATCAACATAGGAAGAAGGGTTGCATAGGGATAATGGATGGAAGGGAAAGTTGAGGATAAAACTCATAGCACGATGAAAAACTTGGGCAATGAGAGGGAAAGGATTTTGGCAGAGTTTTCTTGTCTCCTTGTTCATATATTCAAGTGATCCCCCTAGACCTCTTTTTGTATGATAAAAATATGGTTATTCAATTTGGGATGGGATATAAGGGGTAAAATGGTTAGGAAACCCTTCATAGGCTGTAAACTCCACCGAAATACACATAATTTTATGTTTTTTTCATTTTTTGGGAGTAAATGAGGGATGACTAGCATGAAACACATGTATGTCTGTAGCTGGAGCTAGTAGCTTCATAACTCAAGCAATATCTTTAAGGTCTTCAAAACTTGGGTAGGAGTTTAATAGGAGTGTAGGACTCACTACCTTGAGGTCTTCGACAAACCGTCATGAAAATACTGGAAGAAATTGAACAATATGTACCAATTTTTGTTGATTCCCTAGTTGAGTTTCCAATTCTACTATGGGGAAAATTTCTCCTAAACTGGGTCTAAGGAATAGGCAAAGTGATAAGCCCCTAAAAAATTGACTTATCTCTAATCTACCCCCAAAAAATCTAGACTAAGTGATAAGAGAGAGGGAATATAATGTTACAAAGAGCACCTTGAATCCTTTTGGTTGATGTAGACTTGTTCCACTTGTTGTTGCCTCTTAGATCACAGATCTCCTCCCAAAGAAGACCTGCAATAGACCAAGAACATAACACAACAACATATACAATCTCTAGTAATCACTTAAAATCTTTAATATACCAGATATAAAAAGTATACAGAACATAAATAAAATGATAGAAATGGCAGAATAACAGTAATATAACCAGCATAATCTCCACAATAACACAGAAATGATATAAGAACAACAACAAAAATAACACTTTGATTCAAAAAGAAATATTCACGGGCTTCTTTGAGGGGGCAACCTCTAGTCGAGCAACACTCTATTACAATAATCTCCAAGCTAGGGTTTTCATACCCTCGTCCCTTATTTATACTAAATATGTCTATCAAGAGAAGCATCTAGAGGAAGATCCTTCTAGAAGTGGAAGCTTCTATTAGGTCTTCTTACATCAGCCTTATTCTATTTTATTGAAAGGCCTTATTAATATTGACCTTTATTACATCCAAATATATTGCTCTACCTATGTGTGGGTTAGGACCCTAACATGTCCGACCCCTTAAAACGAGCCTTGTCCTCAAGGCTTGAGATGTGGAAACTACTGCAAAATGGTAGCTGGTTCCCAAGTGGCATCTGCTGGAATTGTATCTTTCCACTGGACTAGCACTTCCTTGATGGTTCTCCGACGCAAGAGACACTCACGCTGGTCCAAAATGGCTTCTGGTTGTAGCCAAATGGATCCTTCTTCAGCTAACTCGGGAAGGTTGGTTTGAATTTGGCACCTAGTTCCAATCACCTTCTTTAAGCATGAAACATGAAAACAAGATCTAGCCTCGAATGACTAGGCAGAGCTAACTGATAGGTGACTTGTCCCACATGCTTGAGAACTATATAAGGACCATAAAATTTGGGCGCTAGCTTCTGACAATGCTTGGCCTTGAGGAACGTTTGCTTGTATGGTTGGAGTCACATAAACACATGATCCCCTTCTGCAAATTGATGTTCAGAGCGACCTTGATCTGCTTGTTTCTTCATGCAATTATGTGCCATGACCAAGTTCTCTTTCAGGGTACGAAGAATATCCTCTCGAACTATAAGTGTTTGGTCAATTGCCTGGACCTTCGAGGTACCCAGTAAGTATGAGAGAACTGAAGGTGGCTTCTATCCATATACTATTTCAAAAGGAATCATGTGTGTATCTATATGGTAGGAAGTGTTGTACCACCATTCAACTAGGGGTAACCATTGAGCCCACTGATTTGCTTTTCAGAGGCAAAACACCTCAGATATGTTTCCAAACATTTGTTGACAAATTCCATTTGACCATCAGTTTAGGGATGATAAGTTGTGCTGAGATGCAATTGGGTGCCCTGTAGCTTGAATAGTTCTTGCCAAAAATTGCTTGTGAAAGTTGGGTCACGATCAGAAACAATAGAGTGCAGCATGCCATGAAGCTTGAAGACTTGGTCCACGAAAATTTGAGCCACCATGGATGCAGTAAATGGGTGTTGAAGAGTGTAGAAATGAGCATACTTGGAAAGGCGATCCACAACCACCATTATGACTGATTTATTTCATGATTTGGGTAAGCCGGTAATAAAGTCCGTAGAGATATCCTTCCAAATAGTAGGTGGAATTGGAAGCGGTTGTAGTGTGCCTGGAGATTTGATTGTTTCTCCCTTGTTGCTTTGACACACATCACATTCAGCGACAAAATTATGGATGTCCTGTTTCATACCATCCCAGAAAAAAGAACGTTTGACCCTGCCATAGGTTTTGGTGAACCCAGAGTGCCCCTCTTTGGGTGTAGCATGAAGCTCAGAAAGTACCATGAATTTAAGCTTTGATTGTTTACTTAAATACAAACGGCCTTTGTATCGAAGCTCATCCTGGAGCCAAGAGTACCCTGGGGGAGCTGGAGCATTGGTCTGCAATTGTTTCATGAGATGTGAACTTTTGGGATCTTGTAGCCATTCCTAGTGAACATTTTGGAGCCAATCTAGTACAATGAAGGAAAGAGAAAAAAGGGATCCTTCTTTTTCATATTTTTGGGACAGTGCATCTGCCACCACATTTTCTTTGCCTTTCTTGTAAATGATCTCATAATCATATCCAAATAACTTAGTCACCCATTTTTTTTTCTCTAAGGAGGAAATGCGTTGTTCCAGAAAGTACTTGAGGCTTTGATGGTCTGTCTTAATATGGAAATGTTGCCCCAATAGATAAGGGCACCACAGATCAACAACATGCAGAATAGACAACATTTCCTTTTCATATATGGGTTTGCCCAGATTCCTTTCAGATAGTTTCTTTTTTTTGAAGGCCAAAGGTCAACCCTCTTACATAAGGACAACATCGATTCCTTTCCTTGAGGCATCACATTCCAACACAAAGGTCTTTGTGAAATCAGGAAGGGCCAAAACCAAAGTGGTGCACATGGCCATCTTCAAGGTTTGAAAAGCTTGAGCAACGGTTGGAGTCCAAGTGAAAGAGTTCTTTTTTAGGAGAGCAATGAGAGGTGCTGCAATCTTTCCATAATTCTTAACAAAATTGCGATAATACCTTGTTAAGCCCATAAATCCACACAAGATTTTGAGAGTCTTTGTGTGTAGCTAGTCTTGCATAGCTTCAATATTTTTCGGATCCACCCTAAAGCCATCCTTGCCAACCAAATGACCCAAGTATTCTACTTCTGAGGCACCAAAAGCACATTTAGACTTTTTTTAGGAAAAGTTGGTGTTGAGAGAGTAGATGGAGAACTCGATCCACATGAGTAAGATGGTCTTTCTAGGTTTTTCTATAGATGAGGGTATCATCAAATAAAACTAAGACAAAATGACGGAGAAAGGGACGAAAGACATGATTCATGATGCTTTGGAAGGTGGAGGGGGCATTACAGAAGCCAAAGAGCATGACCAAAAACTCATAGTGGCCCTCATGATTTCAAAAGGTCATCTTGGGAATGTCTGCCTCTTTCATATGTATCTAGTGATAGCCCAAGAAAACATCAAGTTTAGTAAAGAATTGGGCACCACTCAATTCATCCAGGAGATCATCAATGACAGGAATGGGAAATTTGTCTTTAATGGTCAGTTTGTTGAGGGCATGGAAGTCATGACACTTTCTCCAAGAACCTTATTTCTTCAGGACCATGACTACAGGAGAAGAGTAAGGGCTCATACTAGGGCAGATAATGCCTGCATTAATGAGTTCCTGGACCATTTTCTCGATTTCATTTTTTTGTGAAAAGGGGTGGTGAGATGGACAGATATTGGGAGGAAGGCTTTCGGGTGCAAGGGGAATGGAATGATCATGAACATCGCCAGAAGGAGGGAGTCCTTGGGGAGTGGAAAATACCATTTGATGTTTAGAAAGGAGGGCTTGCAGGTCTTGCGGCACCGGGGATGTATCTATTGCTTGTATGGCATGGAGTTGGGAAATGACACCAGAATGACAGTTTTTGAGCAGCTTTTCCATGTGATGGGAACTAATGACCTCAGGTGAACCAACAGTGATGACTTGGAATTTATATTGGTGGCCTTATTGGTCGAATTGCATGGTTAATTACTTAAAATCCATGAGAATGGGAACCAAAGTCCTTAGCCAGTCTGCACCCAACACAATGTCACAACTACCCATGTCGATAGAAAACATATGGGATTTTAGGTGGTAGTCACTGATTTGGAGATAGACATTTTCACAACTCCCTCCACATTTCATTGAACCACCATTGGCAATCATGATTTGGAAATTGTTGATGCCATGGATGTAGAAATGAGTTTCTTGGGCAATGCAGCAATGAATAAAATTATGGGTGCTTCCACTATCAACCAGAATGATGACCTTCTGATGCTTGATGTAACTGATTAACTTGAGGTTTTGGGGATTGGAGAAGCCAGTGAGAGAATTGAGGCAAATGATTGGTTCCACTTGAGGAGGGTCTAAGGGAGGGGTTATGTCAGCGATTTCAGGTGACTCAGACATTTGGGGAGTTTCAAAATCCTCTTCTAAAATGTCCTCAGAGATGGCCATAAAAATATTTTGTTCCTTACACTTGTGGCCTAGGAAATATTTTTCATCACAATTATAATAAAGGCCTTTGAGTTGGCATTCAACCATTTCAGCGCTGGTCAATTTTTGGATCTTTAATGGGGTGGAGGGAGTAGTGGGATTTACAGGTTTAGGGTGAGGGATAAAGGAGGGTTTTTTATTTTTAGAGGATACAACCTGTTGTGCTTCTTTAGCTCTTTTATTAGCCTCCACCCAACTCGAGAGTTGAGCCATGAGGACATGGGACTAAATCTCCTCCTTGAGGCCACTGATAAAACACTCTCGAAAGAAAGCATCAATCATGCCCTATGTTCGAAAAGCCAGGTGCTCAAGGCAACTATGAAATCTTCTACTGTTCCTGATTGTTTCAACTTTGTTAAACGGCCCAAATGGATGGTGTCAATGTTAAAGCGTTCATAAAGCTCAGTCACAAATTGGGTCCAAGCAATATACCCTTGAGAAGAAGTTTTTCTCCATTGCCACCAACGCCAACCTTCTTGATCTAGATGGAGAACACCATACCGGAGTTTGGCCAAGTCATCTATAATGTCGTATAAAGATAAATAATGTTCCATTTGGTTTACCCAACCAGTGGGGTCTGAGCCATCAAATTTGGTCACATCCACCCGCGGAAGGCGTAGGTCACGTTGAA
>JASDQU010011304.1:104888-126841 GCA_032191745.1 Picea mariana
AGAATTGGCATAAATTCTCTAGTTCAAAAAGGGATCAATGCCTATGTTCTATGCACCATCCAAGACCTAACCCATGAGAAGTTCACTGATTCAATCATCAGAGGAATAGTTGCTCCTCTATCTAATGGTCCTGTCTATTTTGACTGTTACCCGATTTTGCTGTTTCTTGTTTTGATGAAACCCTTGGAGACATTCTTATGCTACAGATCAGAACCACAGGCTTCAGTATGAAAGAAAAAAGAACTAATATAGCCATCCAGGCTAGAGGTTGCTTTCAGCATACAAATACAATGTTTCCTGCTGTTCTGCATGCTCCAAGTAAAGACTCCATGGAAAGTACTCTAGTTTCCACTGATGCTTTAAATCAGAAAGTGGAACATAGTACTATCATATGGGAAGATCTATCATTTCCTACAGACTGGGTGATTGACACTCCTAAAATACCTATTCCCCGAGCTATTACCTCAGCTCAGATCAGAGAAACTGATGAAGCTGCAATTATCTCTTTTCCACAAAGACAGATCACCCAAACTCATTCATGGCCTAAGCCATCCAGATCTCTTCCTCCTGTACCAAATTTTCGTGTCCATACCTCCTTACAAACCTTGGCTGGACAGCTTGGCGACATTCCCTTCTCAGTTAAATGCCCTGATTGTACAAAATTAGTTAGTCTATCTTTTTTATCTGTCTCTGAAAATAATAAGAATTTCTTGTTTAAGCATGAAAATCATAATCCCAGAACTAATATACCTCCCCCTATATCTACTACCAAATATGCTTGTCCTCATCCCCAATGTTCTGATATTCCCTTTCCCCATGATTCCCATGTTCTTGTTATTTTTGAAAAACACCACACAGACATAGAAAGTAGAAAAAGGGATTCTTTTCCCAGAGAAATAAAGAAACCCTCTACTCCTGAAATCAAAAAATTCTTGGACTTATTCAAAGGATGTCAGAAAAACATTGTGAATGAAAAATGGATGAAAAATATGTTGAACTGGGATCTCTACACTCATCCTGCAGCAAAAGAGTTCAACAAGAGGATACCAGATCCAGAAAAAGTCAGACTAGCAGAAAAATGGAAACAGTTTATGAATAGAAAAAATCAGTATGTCTCCTTTTATGAGTGGTATGTGACCAAGGATATACCCAAACCACAACTAGCCCCTCTTAAGCCTGGTCTAGTTTCCTGCCCAATGCATACCCTATCATTGTCAGATTTGGGCAAAGAAATCAATAAGATTAAGAAGATCAAGAAAGACGAAGAGAAACAAGAAAGAGAAAAAACTATCGTTGTGCAATAAACATAGACAATAGGCAAAACATCAGAATATGCAGAAGCTTTTTATATTATTTCAGAGCAAAACGATGGCTCTCAAGTATTACAAAAAGAAGTGTTAGAGGCACTGATAACAGACAATAGACTCGACTATTTTCTTCATAAGATGAAGTTGTTTTGGGAGGTTGGGGGTGAAAACCAACCTCGTTGATTAACAATGGGAGTGGATAGTCCTGTCAAGAAAAGATGGGGTATTTTCGGAATCCCTTTTTTGGAGGAAACTTACTTAGACCTCCACATTTCAAGAAGAGGATATGTGAGTGATAAGTGACTTTTGTGTGTGAGTGAAAGCGTGTCAATTTTTAGTGAATTAGATGTCACCTTGCTGCATGTGGACTTCGCTTGGTCCTTACAAGAGTTTGATTACCTAATTAACTAAGTGCCTTTGGTACAACCTTGCGTAATTCAAAATCCCTAGGAAGCTAGCATGTGGACATGTGGGTCTGTTACTATCCTTTAACTCCCTATTGTGTGGTAATCTAAGAAAATCTTGAAACTATCCTAGATTGAACATGTGGGCATGTATGGGCCCGTTACAAACCTTTAAACTTCCCTAGTGTTTTGATCTAAGAAAGCAAAATTTCAAACACTATCCTATCTTTGTAGCATGTGGGCATGTATGGGCCCGTTACAAATTTAAGATGAATTTTGAAAAATAAAACTAAAAGGGGTCCCCAAGAAGGGCCATTGTCCTCTACTAAAGGTTTTTAATGTTCTTTAAGGGAGATGAAATCGTTTCATAATCTTTTTCTAATTCTTAAGGTAACTTGAAGGTGCGAGAGAAGAGCATACTAAGCGATTGTAATTCAACCTCTAGTCCCAATATAAGTTAGATGTGATTAAAAATGATTTCCACTTTAGATTGTAAGTCAAAACAAGCCATCCATGTGGCAAAAAGAAAATAAGGGAAATTGATTTTTATCCTCCTAAGTGCCTATGTGTGTTTGACTAACCCCTTTATATGATGAGGGGACTAAGTGTGGTGCAGTTTTTAGAGCATGCTTGACATCATTTTTAAGAAGGCAAATTGCCTTCCCCACATCCCAACAACTTACAATGTGAAATTTTTCTCAGATGCACGGCCCCTAGTGAAGACAGAGGCGCACAGAGCGTAGGCACGCGAATAAAGATGGGTCTGAAAGCACATGCGTGCAGAGAAATGATGCCACTTAAGAGCATGTGTGCACGATGCGTGTCTGTGGAGTAGAATACTTGCTCACCTGTGAAAAACACCCGAGAAAGAAAAATATGGATGGATTTCTCTCAATTCTGCTTTGAATTGGATGGTTGGCAGGTCGGCCTAGGCTGGTTAGTGCACCTGCAAGTTAAACAAACTAAAAGAAGAGAAAAATAAACCCAAATGAGGTAGGAATTTGATACCTCTCCCCAGTGGAGTCACCAATCTGTTGCACCTTTTTGGTCACCTTGGTGAGCAAATAAGAGGTGCTTGCAAGCTCAGTTGGGTCTGCTGAGCAGGACAGTTGTAGAGAAAATTGTTAAAGAAAGAAAAAACAAAACTATAAGAAAGAATTAAACTAATGAAAACTAAAATCATAATCATAGGAACATAGAAATAACAAGAACAAAAAGACCCATGTCACCAATGTTTTGAGGCTGATCTATTGATGAAAACAAAGCACCAAGAAGAAAGGGGACTATGAGTCCCTTCTTCCTCCAAGGGAAGGCTCTTGGACCCTCACTAGTATCTCTTCTTACAACAAAGAAAATGAAAATGGTGGTGAAAGAACTCTTTGCAAATCCACTCAATGGAGAGGTGGATTGCCCAATGAAATGGTGCCAATGTGTTCTTATCAAGGATGGAGTCCTTAAAACAATCTAGGAAGCATAAAATTACTTTGAATTCCTTGAGAAAATGAGGTGCATTCATGGCTTTTTATAGCATTGCATTGGGTTATTGTGTAATTCCTTTGTAGTGTGAAAAGAGGCTATTTAGGGCATTATTAGGTCTTTGACCAGCCCACCATTCAGATCCAGCTCGGATTTGGAGGTCAAATCAGCTTGGGAGCTGAACCATAAGTGGTTGGGAGGCCGACCACATTCATAAATGTGACGTTTAGCAGGTGCACAGCTTTTTTCACTAACAATCATGCATCGTGCACCTGTGCGCGCTTTATACATCCCTGTTCCGCGCATGTGCACACGCGCCTAAAGTATGCAAAGCGCTCTTCAATTTTTCACTACTTTGTATAGTTTTTTACCTTTTTGAATGCTGTGATATTAATTCAAGTCCATGAATGACTTCATTACTATTTTGACAATGCTGAGTTCTTGTAACCATGTGCAGATGAAATTTCAGTCATAACAATAAGTGTTAGGTCAACCGCTTGGACTTTTGAGGCACCTGGTAAGTATGAGAGAACTGAAGGTGGCTTCTGTCCATATACCACTTCAAAAAGAGTCATGCGTGTAGTTGTATGGTATGAAGTGTTGTACCACGATTCAGCTAGAGATAACCATTGAGCCCACTGATTTTTCTTTTCTGAGGAAAAACACCTCAAATATCTTTCCAAACACTTGTTGACAACTTCCGTTTGGCCATCAGTCTGGGGATGATAAGCTGTGCTGAGATGCTATTATGTGCCTTGTATCTTGAATAGCTCTTTCCAAAACTTTCTTGTGAAAGTTGGGTCTCCATCAAAAACAATAGAGTGTGGCATGCCATGAAGATTGAAGACCTGATCCATGAATATTTGAGCCACAGTGGATGTTGTAAATGAGTGTTGAAGGGCACAAAAATGAGAATACTTGGAAAGGAAATCAACAACCACCATGATGACGGATTTATTTCCCGATTTGGGTAAGCTGGTAATAAAATCCATAGAGATATCCTTCCAAATAGCAGGTGGAATTGGGAGCGGTTGTAGTGTGCCCAACGATTTGACTGTTTCTTCGTTGTTTTTTTTACACACGTCACATTCAGATACAAAATTATGAATGTCCTGTTTCATGCCATCCCAGAAAAAGGAACGTTTGACCCTGCCATAGGTTTTGGTGAACCCGGAGTGCCCTGCTATGGGTGTAGCATGAAGCTCAGAAAGTACTGTGGATTTAATCTTTTCTTGTTTACTTAAATACAAACAGCCTTTGTATCGAAGTTCATTATGGAGCCAAGAGTACCCTGGGGAAGCTGGACCATTGGACTACAATTGTTGGATCAACTGTGAACTTTTGGGATCTTACAACCATTCCTAGCGAACAGTTTGGAGCCAATCTTGTACAATGAATGAAAGAGAAAAAAGGGATCCTTCATATTCATATTTTTGGGAAAGTGCATCCACAACCACATTTTCTTTTCCTTTCTTATAAATGATCTCATAATCATATCCAAAGAGTTTAGTCACCCATTTTTGTTGTTCTGGGGAGGAAATGCATTGTTCTAGAAAATACTTGAGGCTTTGATGGTATGTCTTAATTTGGAACCGTTGCCCCAATAGATAAGGACACCACAGATCCACGACATGTAGAATAACCAGCATTTCCTTTTCATAGATGGATTTGCCCAGATTTATTTCAGATAATTGCTTGCTGGTAATGGCCAAAGGTCGAGCCTCTTGCATAAGGACAACACCAATTCCTTTCCCTGAGGCATCACATTCCAATACAAAGGTCTTTGTGAAATCGGGAAGGGCAAGGACTGGAGTGGTGCAAATGGCCATCTTTAAGGTTTGAATAGCTTGAGCAATGGATCGAGTCCAAGTGAAATTGTTTTTTTTTAGGAGAGCAGTGAGAGGTGCTCCAATCTTCTCATAATTCTTAATAAACTTGTGATAATACCCTGTTAAGCCTAGAAATTCATGCAAGATCTTAAGATTCTTTGGGTGAGGCTAGTATTGCATATCTTCAATATTTTTAGGATCCACCCTGATGCCATCTATGCCAACCAGATGAACCAAGTATTCTACTTTTGAGGCACCAAAAGAACATTTAGATTATTTTAGGAAAAGTTGGTGCTTAGAGAGTAGATGGAGAACTCGATCCACATGAGCAAGATGGTCTGTCTAATTTTTTCTATATATGAGGATATCATCAAAGAAAACTAAGAAAAAATGGCAGAGAAAAGGATGGAAGTCATGATTCATGAGGCTTTGGAAGGTGGAGGGGGAAATACAAAAGCCAAAGGGCATGGCCAAAAACTCTTAGTGGTCCTCATGAGTTCTAAAGGTAGTCTTGGGGATATCTTCCTATTTCATACATATCTGGTGGTAGCCCAAACGAATATCTAGTTTACTAAAGAATTGGGCACCACTCAATTCATCCAGGAGGTCATCAATGACAGGAATGGGGAATTTGTCTTTGATGGTAAGTTTGTTGAGGGCACGAAAGTCAAGACACATTCACCAAGAACCTTCTTTGTTCAGGACCATGATCACATGAGATGAATAGGGGCTTGTACTAGGGTGGATAATGCTTGCATTAAGGAGTTCCTGGACCATTTTCTCAATTTCATTTTTTTGGGAAAAGGGGTACCGATACAGACGGATATTGGGAGGAAGGCTTCTTGATACAAGGGGAATGGAATGATCATGAACACCATGAGAAGGAGGGAGGCCTTCAGGAGTGGAAAATACCAATTGATGTTTAGAAAGGATGGCTTAGAGTTCTTGCAGTATTGAGGGTATCTATGTTGCTTGTATGGCATGGAGTTGGGTGATAACACCAGAATGACCCTTTTTGAGAAACTTTTCCATGCAATGGTAACTAATTATCTCAGGTGAACTGATAGTGATGCCTTGGAACTTATATTGGTGGCCCTCTTGGTCGAATTGCATGGTTAAGTCTTTAAAATCCATGAGAATGGGACCCAAAGTCCTTAGCCAGTTTGCACCCAACACAATGCCACATTCTCCCATGTCAATAGAAAACATATGGGATTTTAGGTGGTAGTCACCAATTTGGAGACACACATTTTCACAACACCCTCCACATTTCATGGAACCACCATTGGCAATCATGATTTGGAAATTATTGATGTCATGGATGTAGCAATGAGTTTCTTGGGCAATGCAGCGATGAATAAAATTATGGGTGTTGCCACTATCAACTAGAATGATTACCTTCTGATGCTTGATGTAACCAATTAGCTTGAGGGTTTGGGGAGTAGAGACGTAAATGAGAGCGTTGAGGGAAATGACTGGTTCTACTTCGAGAGGGTCTGAGGGAGGGGTTATGTTAGTGGATTCAAACATAGAGGGAGTTTCTTCATCTTCTTCTAAAATCTCCTTGGAGATGGCCATAAAAATATTTTGTTCTTTAGACTTGTGGCCCAGGAAATATTTGTCATCACAGTTATAACAAAGGCCTTTGAGATGGCTTTCAACCATTTCAGCCCAGGTCAATTTTTGGTTCTTTAGTGGAGCAGAGGGGTCAGTGGGATTTACTGGTTTAGGGTGAGGGATGATGGAGGGTTTACGGTTTTGAGAAGATACAACCTATTGTGTTTCTTTATCTCTTTTGGTAGCCTCCACCCAACTCTCAAGCTGATCCATGAGGGCATTGGGCCAAATTTCATCCTTGAGGGCACTGATAAAACACTCTCAGAAAAACGCATTAGACATGCCCTTTGTTATAAAAGCCAAGTGCTCAAAGGCAATTATAAATTCTTCCACTATTCCTAATTGTTTCAACTTTTTGAAACGTCCCAAATGGTTGGTGTCAGTGTCAAAGAATTCATAAAGCTCTTCCACAAATTGTGTCCAAGCAATATACCCTTGACGTGAATTTTTTCTCCATTGCCACCATTGCCAACGTTCTTGATCTAGATGAAGAACACCATACCGGATTTTGGCCAAGTCATCTGTAATGTTGTATAAACAGAAGTAATGTTCCATTTGGGTTACCCAACCAGTGGCATCCGATCCATCAAATTTGGTCACATCCACCCATGGAAGGCGTAGGTCATGTTGAAAGTGATGGTTTTGCAAGGTATGGGAATGAGAGGAATGGTCACCTTTAGTATGTGGGGGTGAGGAAGAGGAAGGTTTATCTGTAGGGATATGTAGTTTGGTGCAAAGTGTCGAAAAGACTGATTCAAGCTAGGTGGTGAGGTCTTGTTTGATTTCTCCCATTGAGGACTGCATGGTTGTATTGATGGTGACAACATTGGCACTGAGTTGTTTCACTTCTTGTTGGGTCTCAATGAAACCATATTTCAAGGTGTTGAAGTGAGCTTCCAAGTCTTGGCTACGAGTATGGGGGAACTGAAAAGGGGCGAGCAAGGTAATTTTTTTTTTTTCTAAAAAAATGATATGGATGAATGGGCTAAGGGTGAAGAGATGAATCCAATGGAATAGGTTTGAAAGAATGGTGAAAAAATTTCCATTTTTTTTTTTTAAACGGAGTTATACTCCGGTCTGAAAAATACTGCAGAGAGGAAATGACCAAATGCTTAACCCGAAAGAAATGTGTGTTTACTTGGCAACCTGAACACAGTTGCGTGGCAATAGATCTTGTCTATTTTAATTTGTTTATGTTTCTGTCCCTAAGGGTTAGGTATTTAAGGGTTCTACAGACAAGGGTTTTCCCTATGCTATAGCTCTCTGATATATGTGTGGGGTCCAACAATAGTACTCAGTCCAATATCTCATGGCACTAACTAAGGAGGATAGACCGTACCCTTAGCCATGCTACCCGACTACCTAGGTACTAGAGAGTATCTTCTTGACTGTTGTTCTTGGTGACACTATAGTAGTCAGGTGGCTGATTAGTTTATCTAAAGTGGGCTTCAAGTAATCTAAGCTGATCCGTACACAGGTGTTGTCTGATGCGCTACCACTCGAAGGGGTACCAATAGGGGTTACACGGGTGACCAAAAGATGTGCACTTAAGTACCACTTGTATTTCCTATGTGTATGAATCCCTCAACCATGGGTTTATGTGCGTAATAATAGATATTTGTGGCTTAAAGATGTTAGAATACATCTCTAACCTGAACAAAAATTTAACCCACACTTTCTGCCGAGGTGTAGGGTCCTAATTTAACAAAGCCTAATTTTTTTTTGTAAATTTAAACAGTTTAGATTATTTTGACGTATAAGCCATAAGCAATTTCATTATTCATCATATAAGCAATAGAATTTAAATTTATGAATAACATGCTAATAAATTTAAATAACCATCACATATTCATGAGAATGCATAGTAAAAAATACCTCTGTCTTATGCTAAATTCCCAACCTCTGGTTGTCCTCTCTACCGCTCTGCCCAGAATCTGCCTAATGCTCTGACCAAGCCTTGCTCAAAACTGCCTAACCACCCAGCCAGCTAGGAGCAGCCTATCCAGCTCCCTAGCTCCAGGATTCCATGAGGATTCCTAGCCCCCGATCCCAAAAACTCCCAGCAACCTAGTGCCCGCCTGCAACAGTTCACCCAACAACCAAAACCAAACTCCAAAACCAGAAAAATATCCAACAGCAAAAAAAAATACCATCCTCTCCTCCCAATTTTTCATAAATAATCCCCCTTCCTAAAGGCCTCTGCCCAATCATATCTCCCCCCATTCACCGACTCCCTACCCTCCTTTAATGCCACCCACCTTATCCCTACATTTATTACCCTATCCTTCCATTTATTACCGTATCCCTCCACTCAATGCTTCATTCCCCCCTTGCATACATAAAGTCTTATAATAAATAAATTAAAGTTATTAAGCCCATTAATTCATTACCCAAACCTTTAATGAGTTAATTAATTAATCAATCAATCAACATATATAAACAATTAATTAATAAATAAATAATTAATTAGTATTATTAATAAATAATCATTGTTTAACTAAAACATATTAGGACGGTTAATTATCTAATTAATTATACTTGATAAACCTTAAGCAATCATTTAACTAGGGTTGTTACATACACCCATCCTTCAGGAAACATTGTCCCAAAGTTAAAGTATTCTATGATATAAGGGAAAAGAAACATGGTCCAAACATTCATAACAAATAACTGTCATTATTAGTAAGTAAACCAAGAAGATCATTCACACTAGTGTACATGTGCAAGAAATGCATGTGTAGCTAGTACATACAAGTCTCGTTCATGTACTAATATCAATAACTATCATCTCTATAGTAATTTCCTCATGCATCCAATCCATTCAAGAAGACTATTCATTGTATGAAAGACAATGATCCAATCAAATGTTTGCGAGATCCTTTAATTTCAATTATCTAGCTCAACAATGTTATTTAGACAATTGTAATTTAGTTACATAATTATGAATATTCATATATATATGCATTTTCTTTTCAGAAGGAAAAACAATAAGTTCCAACATAGGGAAAATCTCCATACACTCTCAACTATTTCTACTCATCCTTCCTCCCTAAATTACTTCCATCTTCCATTCCTATCCTTCCTCTACTGGACTATCTTGGAGCATCAACTATATTGACCTAACTCCAAATAGAACTCGTAAGCAGAAGTGTCACTATCTCAACCAAGCTTCCCCAGCAGGCAACTGACAGTCATCATCACACATCTAGGGGAGCGTGAGATAACACTGTCCTCCCATGACTTCAGGTTTCAGAGGATACATGGTGGGAAATGCCTCCACCTCTCCTATTCATAACTAGGGTCCACACCCTACAATGGAATATACAGTGGCACCGTGTTGTTGGGATTTTTTTCATCGTTTATTCAGTTTTGCCTAGTCGCATCACCTGAAATCTCGCACTAGTCCACATATCATAGAAATGTATCCAAACCAATATAATTTTCACATACAAGGATTCATACCATATTGTTTCTCGGCGAGTGGTCATGTCATTCACTTTCATCATTATTATCCCTTGGCTATTTCATAGCCCATAACCTGCAGATTAGTCTGTAACACAAACTCATACATTTCTATGCATCATCATCATGTAATTTCATACAATCTTCATTTCAATTCGGTATCCATGTACCAACAACTTAACATCAAAGTTTTCAAGTTAGAAATAGATCTCATAATATCCCATAATTCAATTTCGACACCCATTTATAAAATTATCATTATAAAATAGATTGCATCATATCCAACATCATTCTAATAGCATTTAAACCTTCATAGGATTCTCATTCACACAATATATTGCATCGTATCCATCATCATCAATAACATTTAAGCGTTCATAAAATTTACATTCACATAGTAGATCACATTATATCCATCATCATCAATAATATTTAAACATTCATAAAATTTACATTCTCACAATATATCACATCATATCCATCATTATTCAAATACATATAACATTCATAAAGATTCATACATCTTAAAAAGTTCAAGTGTTTCATTTTATAGTTTCACTTGTGAATAGAAAATAAAAGTGTGTAGGCCTCAGGTAATCCTGGTTGTCTAAGTCAAAAGGTGGTGTTTCATACACCCAACCTTCGAGAAACATATTCTCAAGGTGGTCAAAAAAGTGAGGGATAGTCTTGTCGTAGTGTCTCGGCATATTCTGAAGTAGTAGATCCTGAACTATACTTGTCCCACTAGACCTTAACTTGGTCTACTCGATGGTTCTTGAGTTGTCAGACTCTATAGTCCAACATGCGTAACGGTTCTACCATGAGAGTTCCCACATCCAATACCTACAATTCCTTCCAATTTAGTTTATGTGATTCATCAACAACATAATGACGTAAAATAGATACATGAAAAACATTATGAGTGTTATGCAAGTGGGGTGGCAGTACAGGACGATAGGCAACGGGTCCAATTTTCTCTTGGATTTTGAATGGTCCTATAAATCAAGGTGACAACTTTGTCCCCTTCCCAAACTGTATGGTACTCTTATTAGGCCTGATACGAATGAAAACCCAGTTTCCCACTTCATAACTTTGGTCGGTCTTGTTTGCATCCACATACCTTTTCTGCCTATCCTGTGCTTCCTTTAGTCTCTGCCTAACTTGAATCACCTGTTCCTCCATCTCTTGAATCAATTTTGGTGCAACTATTACTCAATCTTCTAACCTATCCCAACTAAATGATGTTCTGCATGGCCTTCCACACAGAGCTTCATAGGGTGGCATTCCGATGGATCTATGAAAACTATTATTGTAGGAAAACTCTACCAAAGGTAGGTACTTCTCCAAATGGGTTTGATTATCCATGATGTACATCCTAAGCATGTCTTCCATGACTTGATTTTCTCTCTCAATTTTCCCATCTCTTTCAGGATGATAAGCTGTGCTTAAGTTCAACTGGGTTCCCAACGTTGACTGCAAACTTGTCCAAAACCTGGAAGTGAATCTAGAGTCCCTATCTGAAATGATCTTCTTAGGTATCCCGCGCAAATGGATAACCTCACTTACAAACACACGTGCCACATCAGTGACATCGTAAGTGTATCTAACAGGAATAAAGTGAGAACTCTTGGTTAACTTATCAACTATCACAAGAATGGCATTGTGTCTATGAGATGTGAGTGGTAACCCCACAACAAAATCCATAGAGATGAATTCCCACTTGGACATAGGAACATCATGTGGTTGTAGGAGGCCTTCCTGGTGATGGTGGTCGACTTTCACTTGTTGACACTCTAGGCATTTGGTGACGGAATGGACTACATCGCGCTTCATTCCTACCTAGAAGAAGAGCTTCCTCATATTCGCATACATCTTTTTCACACCCGGATGCACACAATAAAGTTCTCTATGGGCTTCCTTCAGTATGATGCTTTGAATATCCCCATCTCCAGGGATGTACATCCTTCCCCGATATCTCAATAGTCCATCTGCTTCTAGAATATATTCTTCATACTTTGGATCTAATTTCCTCCCACTCTGGAGGTTTGAAGTAACCTCTAAATACCAATTGTCTCCTTGGAGTTGCGTTAACACACATTCCCTTATATTGACCTTTAAGGGTACCAAGGAGAAGACACGTGGTCTCCTACTCAAGGCATCTATGATGACATTCTCTTTTCCTTTGATATATGAAATACAAAAATTGTACTCACTCATGAACTCACTCCATTTCCTTTGCCTGCCATTCAGATCCCTTTGAGTGAAGAGATGTTTTAAACTTTGATGGTCCGTTTTGAGCTCAAAGTTTCACCCCACAAGATAGTTCCTCCAAATTTTCAGAGCTAGCATTACAGCTGCCAACTCTAAATCATGAGTCGCGTATAGATCTTCATGTTTCTTCAACTTCCTTGATGCATACGCTATCACTCCTCCATCCTACATTAACACGGCCCCCAACCCTTTCTTCGAGGCATCCATTCAGACTGTGAAGTCCTTTTCCATATTCGACACTCATAGAATTCGCGCACTAGTTAGTAACCTCTTAAGCTCAATGAATGCACTATCACATTCTTCTGTCCATTCATACCTAACCCCCTTGCACTGAAAAGTTGTGATGGGTTTCGCTATTTTTGAGAATCCTTCCACAAATCTCTGATAATAACCTGCTCACCCCATGAAGCTTCTCACCTCATGGGAATTTTTTGGCATTGGCCACTCCATAATGGCCTTTACCTTTTCTAGGTCCACAAAGATTCCTTCACCAGAAATGATATGACCTAAATAGTGGAACTCTTTCTGGAAGAAGGAACACTTCAACAACTTCCCACACAATTTTTTCTCTCTAATGTAGGACAACACCACTTGTAAGTGTTCCTCATGTTCTCTTTCATTCTTGGAATATATGAGGAAGTCATAAAAAAAGACTTGTAGAAAACGGTCTAAGTACTTCTAGAATACACCATTCATGAGGCTCATGAATACTGTTGGTGCATTGGTCAATCCAAAAGATACTACGACAAACTCAAAATGTCCAAACCGAGTTCGAAAGGCATTTTTAGGAATATCGCCTTCCTTAATCCTTAACTGATGATACCCTGATTGCAAATTGATCTTTGACAATACCGCTACTCCTTTCATCTGATCGAAGAGGTCATCTATTCGTGGCATTGGGTACCTATTTTTCAGTGTAGCACAGTTCAAGTCCCTGTAGTCTATACACAATCGTAAGGAATCATCCTTCTTCTTCACAAAAATTACTGGTGCACCCCAAGGTGAGACACTTGGCCTTATTATCCCTAAGTCTAATAACTCTTTCAACTGCATTTGTAAATCACAAATTTCTGGTGCTGTCATCCGATACAGAGTCTTGGAAATTTTTTCTACACTGGGTTTTATCTCAATAGTAAAATGAATCTCCCTCTCAGGAGGTAACCCTAGTAACTCATTCGGAAAAACATCCTTAAATTCTGACAATACGGAGTACTGATCCAAGGAGGATCCCTTCCTTTCATTTACCGCTTCCACTACATATAGTTTACACCCTTGCCTCAAGCATCACTTAACCTTCATAGTTGAGATAAAGCATAATGACACCCTTCTCTGTACACCCTGGATCTCCACTGGCCTTCCTTCGTCGTCTACACAGAGCACCCTTTTTGCGAAACAATCCAACAAAGCTCGATGAGCTTCTAACCAATCCATTCCAATGATTAGGTCATATGCCCTGAGAGGAGTGACGTATACCTTCAACCTGGTAGTACACACTCCCAGGTCTACTATACAATTATCAACACTAGGTCCTACCGCTTGTTTTTCCCTCGAAGCCATCTTGACTTGTTTAAAGTTATTGTGCTCGTAGGCTGCCAACCCACTCTTTTCTAATGCAGATGGTCAAATGAAACTATCCGTAGCACTAGAATCAAATAAAATCTTTACATTGGTATGATTTAGCGTACCTGATGACTCCACCACTATGGATTGATGTTCGGCCTGGCGATTATTAACCGTTCTGTAAATATGGTGGCTGCTACTTTCTCTTCCCATCAAGGCCTTTCCTTCTCTATGCACAAATCCTGATTGTAACTCTGGGTAGTCACGCTGGTAATGGGGTCCTCCACATCCCCAACAGGTAACACGAGATTGAACTTGCACACTATTCTATGTCTATCTCTGAAATGAGTTCCTTACCCTGGAACCCCTGCCCCTACTAGTTGTTCCCTGAGATAGCCGTGGACCTACCTGCATCGTTGGTGATGAATGAGATACTACACTCGCTGCCATTGGAATCCCTATGGCTACTATCCTTGGTGCGACTCTATTACCATATGGAGGTGGCCTTGAGCCCCCTCCCCTGGGAAATGTCCTAGGGGCCTTCCCCACAAATCCAGGATGATTAGGAAAGGTTGGTATCATACCTCTGGTTAAGTTCATGTGTTCCTCCACATAACACACATTTTCCACAGCTTCTGCTACTGAAAATGGTTTCCACATCCACACCATATCCCTTATCTTAGGGTTCAAACCATAGACAAAGCGTTCTTCCTATCATTGGTCATTATCCATATATGAAACATATTTTACCAATTCCATAAACCTAATCTCATATTCTTCTATGGTTTTTTTTCCCTATACTAGAGCATGAAACGCTCCTACCCGCTGTTCCTCATAGTAAGCTAGCAGATATTTCCTTCGGAACCTCTCCTCGAAAATTTCCCAAAATATGGTGTCCAGGGTAAGATGCAGTTGCCTTTCCAGGTTGCCCCACTAGTTCAAGGCACTGTCTCTCCATTGAAAAATTGCTATATTCACCTTTGAAGTGGACGCATAGTCTCTTAAGGAAAAACACCTTGTCATGCCTTCCAACCATGCCTTGACACGTTCATTGGCGCGACCCCTAGCAAACTCCAAAAGTTTGATCTTCTGCATTTCTCTAGTGATTTCTTCGAGTGGAGGTCCTCCCCTTGAATCCCTCGATGCTTTTGGATTACCTGTTCTAGATGATGGGGCCTCCACTTTGATCCATGTTGGTTATTTCCCATTTAAAGTCTCATTTATGGCCTCCAAAGAGCGCATTATGAGAGCTAGTTTCAATGATTGTGGTGGCAGTTCTGGTGGTGCTTGCGATGATGCTCCTCTACCTCGATTCCCTCGAATCCTAACCATCCTGTATGATTTAACCTACATCAAAAAAAGTTGTCAGGTTGAGTTCAAGGACATTTCACATTTGCGCAACTTAAACTAGAAAATAGGGTTAGGCGTAAGTTTTTTTTTACTTGTCTGTAAATAGACATTACTCTCTTTAGGCGAAGTGGCTAGGTTAGGGTTGAAAGCATCTAAGCTTGATGTTTTTTCCTAGTAAAAATATTGATTCCCTCACCCAGTAGCTATGCTAGCACTGTACCCCACTCGCTAATTCCTCTAACTTACCCTCTTAGTGCGCATGAAGCCTCCTCCCCCCGGGTCATGGTTTAAGTCCTTAAACTTTTCGTTTAAACTATTTAATGTGATTTTGAACATAGTTTTTGAGTGGTGGAGGAGGATGGGGAGGATTTGCAGAGCTATTCGATCAAAATATCACTTCATGAGAACTCAATATATCCCAGTACTTGTTGTACTTTCTCCTTCGAATTTTGTGTTGTTACTCCACTTGCTGTTACTCACTATTACTCTGCTGCAACTCACTATAATTAATTAAATCACTCTAATTAGTTAATCCCTAAAAACATTAGTTGAAATAATTAATTATAATTTAAAATAGTTAACTATACTTTACACTAAAATAAAAATTTAAACGAACACACAAAAAAATAATAATAATATATATATATATATATATATATTAATAATAAAAAAAATCAAAATAATTAAAAAAAAAGTCCAGGCACACATGGATTCCACATGTCTGCCTTGCTTCCTCCAGTGTCCTCCTATCTAAACCCTAACCGTTATCATTGTAACCCTAATTCCTCTTTTCCTCATCATTTCTTCTTGCGAGGTCTCTAGTTACATAGTCGGCCGCCTTGACCTTCTCTCATGGCTTCTCCTCCTCGTGGTCTGGGTGTTTGGTTTTTGGCGTTGGTCGTTGGCTTGTATATTGGTTTACCCATGGTGTTTGGATCTAGTGTTGGTCGATGCCGTGTTGAGAATGTTATGCCCTTGTGGGTTCTTCCTCCTTGTGACTTGGTTTGGTTCTTGTGCGTTCGGCTCATGTTCTCGACCTGTGTGTTGTAATGGTGTTTGGATGCTAACCCATGTTGTATGTTGATGGCAGGTGCTCACGCTGAGCTTGGCTCTTGTATCTTGGTGGGTGTGCTAGGTGCTAGACGCGTAGTGCACCTCGCCTTGCCCCCCTTGGTATGCTCCTCTGTGTGGCTCGTGCGTGGTTTGAGTGCTGGCACAGGTGCTTGGGTTATGGATTGTTTGTTGAGGTTGTGGTTTGATGCTAACTCATGTTAGGCATTGTTCCATGGGTGCTGGTTTGTTTTGTCCTGGCTTCCATTATTATTATTATTATTATTTTTGTTTTAGTTTTTCTCCTGGACGCGGAGTGCACGTAATAGAATCTTACTTGGTGGGTTGGGTAGAGTGCATGGATTTGCGCTGAAAATAAGTTGCATGGGTCACATTAATCCCTTATCAACCCTACTATTGGATTTAGGTGACACATAGTGATAGAGAGAGGGACATTACATTGGGCTAGTGATGGAATCTGCGTCGCCCTCACCCTCGAAAGAGAGTGCAGACAATCACAACTGGGTGAGGCTCTTCGACGAGAAGATGAGGAATTTGTGCTAGTGATGACTAAACTCCTCCTATGGGTTGACTAAAGTGTCACTGTATAAATATATTGAATGCCACCATATGGAGAAACACACACAATATACAAGAGTGAGAGAGGAAAATGAAAAATTGATAATGGGATGCACGCCTTGCTATGTTGATCATAAAGGGTAGAAGAGAGGGCCTTGGATGGATGAAGAGGACCAGATTCTCATCCATTATCTTCAACGCCACGGCCTTTCCAATTGGTGAACCCTTCCCCAAATTGCAGTTTATTTCTTCTTTTGAACTCCATTATTAAACTTGTTGAAATGGATAGGGTTTAGCAAATTTTGCGGGTGGTACCGACGACCTGATGATAGATGTTTTATGTGTCTGCATAAGGAAGATGTTGTGGAATTTTGTCATCCAGAATGTTAGAGAAAATATGGCTCTGAAAACATTATCTACAGAAGGTTTGGGCATTGTGAGGGTTGTCTCTGCTACGAGTATGACCACATCATTCCTTTCTCTAAAGGTAAACCTTGCTCACTCATTTCCCTGTCTTTCGTTCTACAAGTGCATTACATTACAGTCTCTCTATCCATACATACCTAATGGCACTCATTTGATTCTTATGGGGTCACACTAATACCCACCTCTATTGCAATATGAAGCCCTTTTATCACCTAGACTGATAAAATAAAGGCTCTTCAATGGGTAAATTAATGCACTCTGTTACACTCTGATGAGATATAGAATGTGAGATAAGTGAATGTGGCCTGGTAAGTGAGTTGGGTGAATTTTCAAGACCTACATAGGCCAATATGTTTATGTTCGAAATATATATTATATAGGGTTAAATTGTCCTTACGTAAAGCATGCTTTTCTTTTTTGGTCTGTGAAGGACTCCAAGGTAGTTTCAGTGTAATTTTTTTTTTATTTACTGTTTATTTATTTTCGATATTGTGTATATATAATCCTCTATATAAGGAAACTAGTATATATACTTTCCTAATCTTTTGTTTATAATAAACTTATTACTAAATATAACTATTGTTTATATACCTTTCATAATTTTTGGTTTAAAATAAAATATTTCTGAAGCTAATTCTTGTTAATCCTTCCTTTGTGCAAGTGAGGATCAGTAGGATTAGTAAAGGTGGTTGGAACATGGGAGTCTTCATAGGGTTTATGACTTGTAAATAAAAGGTTTCTGGGCTATATATTAGGAACTATTTTTAGGGAACAATCTACACAATTATGTGGGGGGTCAAGCCCTAGGTTTCAGCTTTGAAATTGGGCTCTGATACCATGTGTAGGGTCCTAATTTAACAAAGCCTAAAAACAAATTTGTAAATTTAAACAGTTTAGATTATTTTGACATATAAGCCATAAGCAATTTCACTATTAAGCATATAAGAAACATAATTTAAATTTATAAACAACATGCTAATAAATTTAAATAACCATCACATATTCATGAGAATGCATAAATAAAAATACCTCTGTCTAATGCTAAATTCCCAACCTCTGGTTGTCCTCTCTACTGCTCTGCCCAAACTCTACCTAATGCTCTGACCAAACCCTGCCCAAAACCGCCTAACCACCCAGCTAGCTAGGAGTATCCTATCCGGCTCCCTAGCTCCAGGATTCCATCAAGATTCCTGGCCCCCAAGCCCAAAACTCCCAGAAACTTGGTGCCCCCCTGCAACAGTTCACCCAACCACCAAAACCAAACTCCAAAATTAGAAAAATATTCAACAGCAAAAAAAAATACTGTCCTCTCCTCCCAATTTTTCATAAATAATCCCCCTTCCCGAAGGCCTCCGCCTAGTCATGTCTCCCCCCATTCACCGACTCCCTACCCTTCTTTAATGCCACCCACATTATCCCTCCACTCAATGCTTCATTCCCCCCTGCATACGTAAAGTCTTATAATAAATGAATTAAAGTTATTAAGCCCATTAATTCATTACCCAAACCTTTAATGAGTCAATTAATTAGTTAATTAATCAAACAATAGATATAAACCATTAATTAATAAATAAATAATTAATTAATATTATTAATAAATAATCATTGTTTAACTAAAACATATTAGGACAGTTAATTATCTAATTAACTATACTTGATAAACCTTAAGCAATCATTTAACTAGGGTTGTTACACGAGGAAAGTGCTCTAATACCACTTGTAATATACCAGATATAAAATGTATGCAGAATAGAAATAAAATGCTAGTAATGATAGAATAACAACAATATAACTAGAACATTCACCACAATAATACTGAAATGATATAAGAATAACAACAGAAACAACACTTTGAATCTGAAAGCAATGTTCATGGGCCTCTTTGAGGGGGAAACCTCCAGTTGAGCAGAGCTCTATTACAATAATATCCAAGCTAGGGTTCTCATACTGTTGTCTCCTATTTATACTAAAAATAAGCATCTAGAGGAAGATCCTTCTAGAAGAGGAAGCTTATATTAGGTCTTCTTACATCCACCTTATTCTATTCTATTGAAAGGCCTTATTCATATTGACCTTTATTACATCTGAATATAATGTTCTACCTATGTCCAGGTTAGGACCCTAACAAATTTATACTTTAATACCTATCGCAATCCACTCTAGATTTTCACAAATGTTTCATACGATCTAATGGTTTTCATTGTAGAGAAATACTATGTAGATTATCACCAAAGGTTAAGGAATTAAAAAAAATATATATATAGCTAAGCCTCTCCAAATCAAGGTCAAAATAATGGTAAGGGTTTTACATTCCAAATTATATAATGTAATCACAATTTTCATGGTTTATCATTATTGTATCAGGGTATTAACTTCACCCTTTAATTTTTACAAGGAAGAAATAGTTAACCATCATGTCGGTGATCAAATAATGAGCACATTGCGTGAGATATATCTAGGAAAAGGTAAATAGTTTATTGTTTATAATTTGTATTGACTTCTTATACACTCTTTGTTCGATATTTACTATTCATTGTATTGTAGGTATGTTCCTTCATAGGTAATGACCACAACTAAGCTCATTGGAACAAAAAACTAAAGGCTATGCCTTGGGTAAATTCCTTATCGGTGTCAAAGGGGAAAAACGTTTTTCCTAGCATCAACTCAGATGAAGCTTTTGTGACATCCATTGTACAAATGTATTGGATCTTTGCCTCTGCATTTATAATCAGAGTGACTATAAAAATGCATTTACCTAGGAGTTGGGTTATCCATATTTATATCAGTTTTGGTTTATCCTTAATTTCTTTACCTGTAACAGGGTCGAAATGATTCTCTTTTCAAGACTATACGTTTTATTTTCTTTGAATTGAGATGCTGAGATGGAATACTAAAAATTACCATTATTCAAAATTATTCAACTATTTAAAATGGAGGGATATTGCATCCTTCCCCCCTTGAGCTAAACATCATTCCCATTGTTCCATCTCATCATCTCAACTATGGAATATAAATGGATAAGGTTTTCTCATAGATTCTTCCATTTCCCGAGTGGCCTCCTCAATACAAAAGTGCCTCCACTGCAATTTAACTTGGGCAATTTCTCTATTCGACAACAAAGTTTTATTTCCTATCGAGAATGCATAATGGTTCCACCTAGAACTTGCCTTATGGTTCCACCTAGATCACATTCCAATTCACAATATGAGATATGTCATGAACATATTTCTTTAAAAATGAGACATGGAATACATTATGTACTTTCAGATTGGCTCGAAGTGCAACATGGTTGGATACTGGTTGTACTTTCTATAACACTTCAAAAGGATCACAATACCATGGTGACAACTTAGAGATTTTTCCAAGTTTAAATGAACAGTTTCTAGGTTTCACTTTTATGTAAAAATGATCTCCAACATTAAACTCGATGTGCATCCTCTTCAGATTTGCATAAATTTTCTACCTGTCATGTGAACTTTTAAAATTATGATTTTCTTTCTGCACTATCATTTCCATCTCTTTTAACATCTCTAGCCTTAAAATGATCCTTTCAACTAGATTTTTCCAACTCACAGGTTTTCTAAACCTTCTTCCATACATCACTTCAAAATGAATCATCTTGAAATATGATTGATAACCATTGTTTTATGTGAATTCAGCTAGATGAAGATAATCCTCCCATTTTTTTGGGAAGTTCATAACAGACATTTTCAACATATCCTCAACAATGCAGTTAGTCCTTTCATTCTAAATATGAATCTGAGGATGATAAGAAATGCTAAAACTCACTTGTGTATCTAATCAAATGAAAAAGGTCTTCCAGAAATTGGAAGTGAACTTTGTATCTTTGTCAGAAATTATTGTTTTAGGTAAACCATCCATCTTGAAAATTTCCTTCAAAACAATCTTTGCAATATTTATATCCTTGTAAGTAGATTTTACTGAAATAAAGTGTGTTGTTTTTGTAAGTTTGTCAATAATAACCATTATAGAATCATTATTCTTTTTTGTTATAGGTAATCCAATGATGAAATCCATACTGATTACTTCCCATTTGCATTCTGGAATGGGTATAGGCTGCAATAATCTAACATGGTGATGGTGCTCAGTTTTAATTTGCTGGCATTGTAGTCACCTAACAAGATAGTCGACTACTTCTATTTTCATTCTAGGCCATAAATACTCTTTCTTTAAAGTTGTTATTGTCTTTTGATAACCAGGATTACCTGAATATGGTTTCTTGTGAACTTCTTCCAATATTAAAATTTTCAGTCCTCTATTGTTTCTTACATAAATTATGTTCTTATACAATACTAAATCCTTCTGATTACAACTAAACATTGATTCTTTTTTAGTTAGAAGATTATTTTGACAATTTTGACAATTTTTTCTTTATTCCTCATCTTTCCTTGCTGTTGTTTCAATTTTCCATTTTAAATCAGACTAAATATTGCTGCTGAAAATTACATTTAGCTTCCTATTGAGTGCATATACTACCTTGGTTTCATTCCCTTTAATTTGTTCTATATCAAAATAAAGCTCTCTTAGTAAATCCAAGAATCTATATTGTCTAGCATTTAATTTCGTTTGAGCAGAAAAGTGTTTGAGACTAACATTGTCTA
>JASDQU010011304.1:126891-144998 GCA_032191745.1 Picea mariana
AGGGCACTAACTAAGGAGGATAGACCATACCCTTAGCCATACTACCTGACTACCTAAGTACTAGAGAGTATCTTCCCGAGTGTTGTTCTCGATGGCACTATAGCAGTTAGGCGGCTGATCGATTTATCTAAAGAGGGCTTCAGAAAATCTAGGTCGATCCGTACATAGGTGTTGTCTGATGCGCTACCACTCAAAGGGGTACCAACAGGGATTACAAGGGTGGCTAACAGATGTGCGCTTAAGAACCACTTTTATTTCCTATGTGTATGAATCCCTCAACCGCGGGTTTATGCACGTAACGATAGATATCTATGGATTAAGGACATCGGAATACGTCTGTACCCTAAAAAAAAATCCCACAATTTTTTCCAAGGAAATTTCTCTAATACCACTTGTAATATACCAAATATAAAAAGTATGCAGAACAAAAATAAAATGTTATTCACATCGTAAAATGAGAAGAGATGTGGTTTCTATTCACATCTCTCTAAGAAGAATCAATTAAAATGAGGCTCTAGAGGCCTTCTTGATATTACTTATGAATTCCAAAACCCTAGACATCCAAAAACCTAACCCTAGAAGGTGAAACGTCAAAAGTCATGTGGGCCCTATGGGTAAGTTGGTGTAATTTGGCACCTAAACTTCCTAGGGTCATAAATTTTGCATACAACCTTCATTTTAGTCATGTGATAGCCCATTGGAAATATCTTTCAAATAACTACACATTCCTTCATCAAACTCTAAATTCCTCTATAGTTTGATTGTGGAGAGCAAAAAAAACAACGTTTAGGGCGCCAAAAATGGCCCTCGAAGTACAACAAGATGTGTTGACATGAAAACATACAAAATAAGCCAGTTGGATTAGGTGAGAAGCCACCTGTGTCCACCTGGAGGATGTGTGGGGATTCAGACAACCCTAGAAGTGTAGAACCCACAATTACAAAGCAATACAGAAGAACGTTCTGAAAAAAAATGGACCCGAGGAGCCAGTTGGAATAGGTGGGTGGCCACCAATATCCACTTGGATAAATCCTCTCCCCTTAGGAATAAATGGTCTCCATTGCATTGAGTTCCACCATCAGGTGAGGAAAATTTTTCTGGATTTGGCCCCGGGTGAGCCACTTTCCTTGGTGTAGGATTTTCCCTTCCTTGACAACTCGATAAAGATGGATTTGTTGTTGGCGAGTGCCCTTAACTTGTGTGTCCACTATATGGTTAGTGGATCCTCATTCTATGCAGTCAGGTTTGAGCTCTGTTGGTGTCATCTATTCAGCGATCTCGGAGGTGTCCAATAACTGTGGAAAATATGCTCGAAGGAGGTCCACATTGAATATTGGATGCATACCAAGTAAGGGTGGAGTGTTGAGCTCAAATTCATTGCTACCCATAGCCTTGGTGATAATGTAAGCCCCATAATGAAGTGGGCGAAGATTCTGTTGGGGAACAGTGAGATTCTCCTTTTGCAAATGTAACCAAAATTCGTTGCCAACTTGAAACTGGTGTGGTACCCTATGTTGATCATGGTGTTGCTTGTACTTATCCATGTTGTTGGATGTGCTAAATCCTCTCAATGAATCTGGTGGATTTCTCAATTGCAGACTGATCATGGGAAGATTCTGTCTTTACGGTGGCAAGAGGAAGGGAAACATCAATGGGTCCCAAGGGATGGAATCCTAGGCCCACCTAAAATGGGCCATGTCCAGTGGAAGTATGGAGAGCCATGTTGTAACTATGTTGGACATATGGGAGACTCTCATCCCATGTGCATGGATGCTTAGAATTGTACATGCACAAGATTTTCACAATCATATGATTGATGACCTATGTTTGGCCATCGTTTTGGGGGTGGAAAGCAGTGGATTTTTTGAACTTGGTGTCCAATAGAGACCAGAGACTTGACCAAAAGGTGTTGAGGAACCTATTGTATTGGTTAGAGATGATGTTTTGTGGTATCCCAAAGTGGACCCACACTTATTCAAAGAATATCTTGGTAGTATCTGTCGCTGTGACATTCTTCTTATAGGTTGTGAGGATGGCCACATTTGAAAACCGATCAACGACCACAAACACATAGTCATTTATTTACTTGGTGGAGGAAAACCCAGACATGTAATCCATTGAGATGGATTCCCAAGGCTTCTTGAGAATAGGAAGAGGGGTGTATAAGCCTTTCTTCTTGATGATCAACTTGGCAATGGCACATGAAGTGCAAGATTGGATATACTTGTTGACGTCTTTTTGAAGTTTTGGCCAATAAAAATGTTTCTGAAGAATGACCAAAATTTTCTCTATGCCAAAATGTCCTTCCACTTGAATGTACTGGGCTTCCCAAATCATCTTTGCATGCTCGCTTGTACGAACACAAAGATGGCCCAGGTGGCATAAGATTCCATTCTGAAAGTGAAAATCAGTGATAGTTTCACCTGTACCCAAGAGCTGATATGTGGTGGTGAAGTCCACATCTTGTTGATAAAGTTGGGGCCACTCAGATGCTTCATGTCCATAGGAATGGAGCACAATGGTGAGTGCATCCATAAGAGGCCGATTGAGGAAATCAATGACATGATTGGAGATACATGTCTTATACTTGATGTTGATATGGAACTGTTGTAGGTAGGTGGACCACTTCTAATGGCAATCGTTCTGAAATTTCCCCTATGTTTGTATGAACTGCAGAGGCTTGTGATCAGTGTGCATGATCATCTCTTTCCTCAGAATGTAATTTTTCCATTGAAGACAAACTTGTACAATGGAATACATTTCCTTTTCATAGGTGGGGTATTTCTGGATAACATCGTAGAGTGTCTCACTATGGTATGCCACCGGATGCCCATGCTCAGTGAGAACTTCTCCCACAACATAGCCAAATGCATTAGTCTCAATCTCGAATGATTGTTGCAGATCAAGAAAGGATAGTACTGGAGTTGAGCACAAGTGATGCTTCAGATCATTGAATGCTCGTTGTTGCTCCTTCCCCTACTTGAAATTGGCCCTACCACCACCCTCAGTCACCTGTATGAGGGCCCATGCAATATGGGAGAATCCCAACATGAACCGTCAGTAGAATTTGACTAGTCCCAAATAGCTATAAAGCTCGATCAGTGTGGTCAAGGCTAGCCAGTCACAAATGACTTGGATATTAGCTGGATCAACATGTACCCCATGCTCGTCAACAATGTAGCCCAAGTAATGGACCCTTTTCATGACAAAATAACATTTTTCCAAGTTGGCATAAATCTTGTGTTGTCGTAGAGTGCTCAAAACCTGTTGAATATGCCGCATGTGCTCCTCCCATGTTCTGCTGAAGATGAGGATGTCATCCAAATATACTACCAGAAAGGAGTTGGTGAAGGGTCTCAATACATCATCCATCAACCTCATGAAAGTGGTTGGTGCATTTGTTAAGCTAAAGGGCATGACTAGCCATTCGTAGAGACCTTCTTTATACTTGAAGGTTGTCTTCCATACATCAGTTGGTTCGATGGGAACCTGGTGGTAGCCAAAATTTAGTTCAATCTTGCTAAAGAAATTTCCACCCTTGAGTTGGTCAAGAAGGTCATCAATCCTAGGAATGGGGTAGTGGTTCCTGACTCTGATTTTTTTTAAGACTTTGTAATCAATGCAGAGTCGCCAAGTCCCATCCTTCTTTTGCACCAGTACAATTGGGCTTTCACAAGGGGAGGACCTAGGCCTGATGTGCCCCTTTTGAAGAAGCTCTTGGATCTGATGGTCAATTTCTTCATTCTCCATCAGTGAGTGCCGATAGACTTGTCCATTAGGTATAGGCATGTCTAAGGTCATATCAATTGGATGCTTGAATTGGTAGTGTGTTGGTACCCCTGTAGTTGAGGTGAATATATCTCTGTATTCTTCCACGATCCTGTCCACTTGCTTGTGCTGAAAAGAGAGGCATTGTGTAGAGGCCACATATGTGGTAGAAACCTTCTTCTTACTATGAGCATGGATCAAAAAGAAGACGAAATTCCCGGTCTATGAAATGACCTTACTGCATTTCTCAGTAGATATTAAAGAAATAGAAGTATACGGTAATACCTCTGGGATCCTGCACAATTACCTACGCAAAGTAATAATAACACTATGGGGTCTAGACTCATAAACAACATGACACTTCAACAAATATGGTTGTCCTAAAATAACATCACAAACTTCAAGGGGAGAAATATCACACAATACCTCATCTTTGAAATGCTTGATGTCGTAGGGAAAATGACATTGTTGGCTAACACAAAGATCTCCTCCTTGGAGAAGCTAGTTGATGGTGTAGGGATGTAGATGCAGTGTCACTGGAAGGTCTAGGCACTTGAAAACCTTTTATAAAATCAGGTTCTTCTGAATACCATTGTCAACAATGAAATGAATCAGATCCCCCTTGACCCACATCTACGAGTGAAAAAGGTGTTCCCCTTCCTCTGGTTTTTGTGGTTTTCTTGGCCAAACTTTTGTGGTAGCAATGGTGGCACTAGTTTAAACATCAATAATCCACTTCCATCCTTCAGGATTTGACTCAGAATCAGAATCGAACTCTAACTCGAAGCCTTCATCTCAGCCATGAGGGACTGCTTGGAGTGATATTTATAGGTTTTGTGCCAAGGATTGTTATGGTACTCACACCATTTTACCATGTCCTTCTTCGTCTTCTCATTGCCCTTCTTGTGTTGCGTCTTGGACTGGTTGTCCTGAGGGAAACCATCTCGAATTGGTCCCTTGTTATGTGGTTTGGGCCGTCCTTTTCCTTGCTTCAGTTGTGAGGGGTTTGTATATCGAAACTCTCATCATTTCTTCTTAAACTTCTACTCAATCTTGATAGCATCTCTATAAGCCATGCCCAATGAGGCAATGTATAGTAAATCCATTTCTGTTTGAATGCATATATGCAAAGAACCGTGGTATTTGAGCACCAGATGACACTTAGAGTATTGGATACCCAATTTTGTGTGTAGGGTATGGAAAATATTGGTGAAATATGGTACTTTCTGGTCCCTTTCTTGATGTAGGGTGGTGCATTTGGTGTACTGGTCCTCATGTCTTCCAACAAGGTAGTACTAGTCTTTAATGGCATCTCAGAAGGAATCCCATGTAGGGGCCACCACAAACATTGTAGATTCCTGCACGACCTTTTTCTCAAAGTAAGTATCCCACCAGTCTCTAACAATTGGAACGACCTTGAGGAGTGAAAAAGTGATCTTTTCCCTATTGGAAAAATTGTGGACTGAAAAATATCCTTCGAGAAGATTCAACCATTTATCTACAACATCTACATCTATCAGTCCTTCAAATAATGGAATATCAAAATTTAAATGTACCTTGAAGGGGGTTGCATGGCCGCTTGATGAAGACGCTTCTCCTATGGGTATTCATCGAAGGATCTGCATGAATTTGTTCATCATTTTGTTCCTTTGTCATGCGAGGGCTTCCTCGAGCAACATTTTAATAGGATCTCCTGCTTCTGTTGGATTACTGAGAGGGGGGATAAATCAATAATAGAGAAATTTAATCCTTTTTTACCATAAAATGCAAGTGTTATATCAATGTAGCATTATCATCCAATAGTTTTAGAGTAAATAAATAATGAACAAATGATAAATCCTACACATACAAAGTACAACACAGTTTTATGTGGAAACCCAAAGTGGGAGAAAACCACATAATGATTTTTCTTATATTTCTTTAAGAATTACATTAATTGAAAGCATCGACTTCCTTTGTTTTACAGTTGCAACTGGAAGGAGGCTCCAACCCCCTAGTTTCTCAGGATACAACCTGAGGGAAGATCCAAATCCCCAATTCTCTAGCTACAACCAAAAGGAGGCTATAACCCCCTATTTTCTCTGGCTACAACCACCTGTCCTTGTGATCCAAAAAGATATTTTAAAATGACAATGGTTGAGTTATTAAGAATGTGTTAATTAACCATTTAGGAAACTGATGAAAGAAGGAATAATTTAAAGAGGAACATAGCAACCATTAATCAATATATAGATCTGAACAAAATCATGAAGAGCAACAAACCATAAAAACAAGATGATAATGGAGTTTGGCAATCTCGCCTATGTCTCCGGGCCTTTGTCTCAATGAGTGAGGCTTTCTTATTTATTTTCAAATATTTAAAAGTACATTTTAATAGTTCCAAAAAGGTTACAAACTGATATGTTCTTGTTCTACCAGATCTCAAGAACCCAAAAAAACTGACGACATAGAAATCGAATGAACAAATCTCCCAAAAATGGCCCGTAAAGGTGCTCTTCTTAATGGCTTCCCTGCATAAAAATGTCTTTGTCTCAACAATTATTCATCATAAACATGTTCTCCACCTCCCTTCATGACTCCAAGAACCTCTGGTTTATATATACTAGAGGTGGGTAACAACCTCCCAACTTCTCCCCAAGCTCTGGCCTCAAAAAAGGCCCAAGATCCTCCAAAAATGGCTAAAATCCATAAATGTTGTTGAGAAAATCAATAAAAATCAATTTATATAGTTCAAAGCCCATTTTTGGGCTTAATAAAAGGTGCAACCCCTTATCTTCTATTCTCCTGGTCATGTGAGAGACTCCATGTGGCCAGGCTCTAGACTGTTCCATTGCCCCCCTAGATTTTGGCCCTAGTCCCGTGGCTAAGGTGCATGTGGCCTTGGATTATAGATCCTTGCATATATTAACAATTAGCGCATGATGTTTTATCCCTTGGTTATGCCCCTAGTCAGCAGGCTAGGTCGGTTGATTGGGGATAGCACCTAAACTCTGCACCAACCAACAAGACACAGAGCCAGGTCACATACCATTGTTCAATACGACTAGGGCCAGGACAAATGCCATACAAAAATCATGCGCCAACAAATGTGGTATGGCTCTGTGCTAAAGGTCATATGGATAGTTTCCATCAAGGTCTGGGGCTTAGCCCCAACCCTTATTCCACCTGTATGTACGACATTTCAAACTTAAATACAACTTCACAACCATTAGATTAAGAACCAATGTGAGGGCAGGTTGGCTAGCCCAGCCCTGCCAAGTTGTTTTCCAACTAGACCAGAGGTCATGGGTTCAAATCCCGGGTGCTCCAAACTTTTTCCAAAACCAATGACCAATAAACGGGTGCCACATTGCAGCCAAGAACTGGGCCACGTGGAATCGTACCATACACCAATAGTGATGCCACATGTCAGTGCTCGATTCGACCAACTATCAACCATGTGTATTCCATGTTAGCATCTACTGTACCTACCACTGTACCTTCCATGTAAGTCATACAGATGTGCCACGTGTCACCCTTATAGTGGTGACACATGTCACTCCCTGACTCATCCACCTGTCCTTTCCCAGTCAATAACCTTTCCACGTTAGCATGCCAACGAACCCTGCCATGTCAAATGTACAGTCGTATGGCCTATACATTCAGCTACCACGTGGCACTGTATGAAATGTATGGAATGTACAATTATCAAATTTTGCTTATTTGACAAAATGAACAGACCACGCTATCTTGGTCATACGATGTCCGTTTGAGCCAGTTCAAGTTGCGTTGGGTTCCTATCGATGAGGCCTATGCACAAGTATGTTTTGAAGCCATTCTGAGCACTTTTATTTTTAGGCCTTCCTGAACCCAATTTGGTCTCGAGATCTAATTCTGGATCACACCTCCCCACTAAATACCTTTTGGTCCTCCAAAAGGTTACTGACCAATCATCAAGTGTGGGATAGGCCACGCAACTTGTTTTTTGTCTTTAAACTATGTCCTATGCACATGTCTCATCAATATCAACTATAAAACAATCATGATAACTGACAACATATTGTTATCCATTTGTACCCTGTCATATCTTACTAAAGCCACTATCATCCATGTTGACAACATTACTAATGATAAAATCATAAATATGACTACAAATTAGCTGATATGTTTATAATACTTGCACGACATTAGCTTATCTTGAAGCAAAGTGTGATTGATCTTCCATTCTACAATCACTCATGTTCTTGCTTAAGATCATTTACTTGAATTGAAACAATTATAGGTGTGTTTCTGCATGAGCCACCTTTCTTAATTGTTCCATTGTTTGAAGATATTTATTTTCCTTTAAATCATGAGCATGTACAACATATTTTTGACATGCTTTGATTAAGTGATAGTGATTCCTTTCCCTGTAGAAGATTGCTTTACGATCATACAAGTAAGGACTGCCTAAAACCATTCCACATTCATTGAGTGGCACCACATCACATGTTACCTCATCCACAAACTTAGATGAAATTGCAAACTTTAATGTGCATAGCTTTGTTATGTGAAATTGATGATTGTTGCTTATCCATTTAAGTGTGTAAGGCTTATGATGCATCTGAGTGTTTAATCCCATTTTTTTAACCAATTCTTCTTAAATCAAGTTAGATTGAGATCCACTATATATCAATGTGTTGACCTTAGTATGCCTCATTATGACCCTTATGTGAAACAATTTACTTCTAGAATAAAATCCATCACCTATTTTACCTGCCAAACCAACTAATGAGACTTTATATTCATCACATGAATACGATCCCAAGTCTGTTGGTTGTGTCGTTGTTGCAACTGTTTTCCTCCCTTTCCTTTCTTTGAACCACTTCACTCTCTTCTCTAGATGTAATTGCCAAAAATGGTCCTTATCATGTCATTCTTTATTGCAATGCTTGCAAGAGGGATTCTCTTCCTTTCTTTCCACTTAATTTTCCTTCTTGCCATTCAACTTCCTTTTGTCCTCTTTCCTTGAAGACGATTCCCCTGATACACCAACCCATGTTTTCCCTGCTTCAATGTATGTTGCTTGAACAAAAACTTCATCAAGATTAGTAGGTCCAAACATGAATAGAATGTTACGAATATGTGCAGGTAAACCTCCTATATACTTCATAAGATTTTCTTGGGTATGTAAAGGAATATTTAACATCAATTCCATTTTACAGAATCCATCTGTGTATTCTTGCATTGTTTGTCCTTTTCTTAGTTTAAGATCTTGCCATTCAATTAAAGATTTCTCTTTAAAACCCAAAGCATATAATTGTTTTCTAAGTGCAAAAACAAAACTTTTCCATGATGGAAATACATCACCCACTTGTTTCGTGCCATTTTGCAACTTGCTTTGACAATAGATGAGTGTTGTGCCTGGAAGACGAAATGATGCCAATTTGATTTGAGTGGCCCCATCTTTGCTTTGTTGCACACTGCAATAAACCTCCATCTGTCTGAACCAATTATCAAGTCTCTTTGCATTGACTTCACCATCATACATAGGTAATTCAAATTTCATATCATGTTTTAATAAAGGCATTTCTCATTTATATTTATAGACATGTTTTCTTGCATTGGATTTAGAACTTGAACTTGAACAAGAAGAAGATGATGGAGAAGAAGGAGATGGAGGAATTTGAGGAGGATCCTCTCCTTCTTCAATTTTGACCTTTGAAGATTCACCTATATTCAGTCTCTTCCATTCCAAATAATCCTCATAAAAAACCTGCATCATCTTTGACATGGCGAAGAAAGTTTTTCGAAACTCTTTCTCATCATGAGAAAGTCCCTCTTCCGATGCCATCCTCTCACTTTGAGAATTTCTCTTTCTCAATCCAATCAATGGATTCTCTTAAAAAATCTAACCTTCACCATGATTCATCCTTTCCTTGGTTAACATGCAAACTCAAAAACCAAACCGTCAACTAGCTCTGATACAACTTGATCGGAAAAGATCTTTTAAAACAACAATGGTTGAGTTATTAAGCATGTGTTAATTAACCATTTAGGAAATTGATGAAAGAAGGAATAATTTAAAGAGGAAATGTAGCATCCATTAATCAATATACATATCTGAACAAAATCATGAAGAGTAGCAAACCATAACAACAAGATGATAACGATGTTTGATAATCTCGCCTACGTCTCCCGACCTTTGTCTCATTATGTTCAAATATTTAAAAGTACATCCTAATAGTGCCAAAAAGGTTACAAATTGATATTTTCTTGTTCTGATAGATCTCAATAACCTAAAAAAACTAACGACACTGAAATCGGATGAATGGAGCTCCCAAAAATGGCCCATAAAGGTGATCTCCTCAATGGCTTCCCTGCATGAAAATGGATTTGGATAAAAAATTCCTCAGCATAAACCTGTTCTGAACTTCCCTTCATGGCTCCAAGAACCTCTGATTTATATATACTAGAAGTGGGTAACAAGCTCCCAACTTCTCCCCAAGATTTGGGCTCAAAAAGGGCCCAAGATCATCCAAAAATGGCTAAAATCCATCAAAACTGCTGAAAAAATCAATAAAAATCAATTTATATAGTTCAAAACCCATTTTGGGGCGTAATAAAAGGTGAAATCCCTTATCTTCCACGTTCTTGGTCATGTGAGAGCCTCCATGTGGCCAGGCGCTAGTCTGGTTTGTTGGCCCCCTGGATTCTGGCCCCAGTCTTGTCGTTAAGGCACATGTGGCCTTGGCTTATACCTCTACTCATATATTAACAATTAGTGCTCAATGTTTAGCCCTTGGTTACACCCCTGGTCGACAAGATAGCCCAACCGATCAAGGCTAACCCCTAAACTTCATGCCAACCAAAAAGACATAGAGCCAGGTCATATGCTATGGTTCCATGCGACTAGGGCCAGGCCAAACTCCATAAAAAAATCACACACCAATGAATGTGGTATGTTTTTGTGCTAAATGTTGTATGGAGATTTTTCGTTGGGGTTTGGGGCTTATCCCCAGCCCTTAATCTACCCATATGTACAAAATTTCAAACTTAAACATAACTTCACAAACATTGGGTTAAGAACCAATGTGAGGGTAGGATGGCTAGCCCGGCCTTGCCAAGTCATTTTCCACCCAAACTAGAGGTCACTGGTTCAAATCCTGTGCGCTCCAAACTTTTGCTAAAACCAATGACCAATAGAGAGGTGCCACGTGGAAGCCTAGGACTAGGCCCTGTCGCACCATACTATACGTCAATAGTACTACCACATGTCAGTGCTCGATTCGACCATATTTCAGCCATGTGTCTACCATGTCATCATCTATGTACCTGCCACGTAGGATGTACAGATGTGCCATGTGTCACCCTTGTAATGGTGACACATGACACTCCTCAACTTGTCCACCTATCCTTTTCCAATCAACAACATGTCCACGTCAGCATGCCAATGAACCTTGAAACATCATTTGTACAATTGCATGATAAGTACAGTCATCTTTCATGTGGCACTGTACGAACTGTACAGTGATCAAATTTTGTCTGTTTGACAAAATGAGCAGACCACAATATCTTGGTCATACGATGTCCGTTTGAGCCCGTTCAAGTTATGTTGGGTTCATGTCAACGAGGCCTACCCACACATCCGTTTTGAAGAAATTCTGAGCACTTTTATTTTTAGGCCTTCCTAGACCCAATTTGGTCCTAACATCCAATTTTGAATCACCTTGCCCCATCCAGCTTCCCTGAAATATAAGTAAAATGATGGAACCATTTTCACACTATCACTGTGAGATATAATGCTGTAAACCTGTACCAATCAACCTATAATCAACCTGTACCATAAACAAGTGCATCAACCATGCACCAACCTATACCAAACAACCTGTAATTAGTCTATACCATAAAGAAATGCATCAATCATGCACCAACATGTACCTCAAACTGTAATCAACATGTACCATAAACAAGTGAATCAACCATGCACCAACCTATACAAAACAATATGTAATCATCCTGTACCATAAACAAGTGCATCAACCATGCACCAACCTGTACCTCAATCTGTAATTAGTCTGTACCATAAACAAGTGCATCAACCATGCACCAACCTGCACCTCAACCTGTAATTAGCTTGTACCATAAACAATTGCATCAACCATGCACCAACCTGTACCATCAATCAGTTCATCAACCATGCACCAAATATGCACCACTCATGCATCAAATACACATAAACTATGACTCGTCAAGATGTACCAACATCATCAACTATACACCTCATGTATGAGCCAACCCATCAACTACTTGTCTCAACCATGTACCCAATATTTACCTCAACCATATACCAAATAAATATACCAATATAATCATCAAAATTTCTCTAGCAATACATCACACTATCCATAACCAAATACCATAAATCATTACATAAAATCATGTGCCACAACTTCACTGTTATACAACCTCTATCTGTAACATAACTCAACCAAAATCCCTCATCAATTTCATCATCCAAATATGATTTTTAACTCTGTAATAGACCTGGTGTATATGATCACATACCTAAAAACCTTCCTTAACTTTAAAAACAAGAGACTATCATTTTATCAAACTTTACTTTACTCTCACATGACTAATTTTGGATTAGTCAACAACCCTAAATTTCAATGATCATAACTATGTACATGTAATGAATTAAGATATGAAAATGGTACAAAATTTTATTTAGTGTCTTTTATGCAAGTCCTATAGATTTCACTACTTGGAACATCTCAGAAAAGGAGTTATAGAAAAAATGGCATACCTTGTTAAATTCTGACTTATTCTAGAGAGTGAATTTGTAGAGTGTGCCTCGCACAGAATATTGGTTATATGGATCTAAAAATTGTACAAAAAATACTAAAGACTATACTCTAACCATTAAATTTGGTCTTACTGAATCAGGATATGTTATGAAAAAGTTATGATGTTTTTATAAGAAACATATATTTTAGGCTAGTTTCAAGACTAGCCCCAAACCCTATTTTCCATGGTGTGTAACTCCAAAAATACAATGATCCACAATATGAAATTTTTATAATAGCTACTTGGATATGTTTCCTAAATGGCCATCCAATTTCATGGTATGAATCATTCTAGAAAAAACGTTACTGCAAAAATAGTGAGATGACCTGTAAATTACATACCTTAGAAAGCATCATCAAACGAAACTATCCTGCCTTGAATTTCGACCTTCTTTACTTCACCTTCCCTCTGAAATTTGGCTTATATATACTTTGGTTACCTCAGCCACTTGTAGATATTCAATATTCTCAAGTGTCATTAAAATGAGAGAGCCTTGCCTCTTATTTATACTTTCATGTAGCTTCCTCAAGGGGTTACTGTTTAACCATCTTAACCCACTTTCCTTATTTTAGGGTTAACCCACTTCTAACCACTTGTCCACTTAGTAATTTATCCAATAAATTTATTATTTAAATAATTTCTTTTGTATCCACTTTGACTTATAGTACACTCATCACTTCACTTTATTAGTTACCTTGTAAAATCTCTTAAACCACTTTCCTTATTTTAGGGCTAACCCACTTCTAACCACTTGTCCACTTAGTAACTTCTCCATTAAATTTGTTATTTAAATAATTTATTTTGTATCCACTTTGACTTATAGTACACTCATCACTTCACTTTATTATTTAAATAATTTCTTCTTTGTAACCACTTTGACTACTTTGACCTTTTGGGGCTTCTAGATGACTCATGAAGGTTCTCCAACTTCACATGTCCATAAATTTCTAAACATAAGGAGTTATGTGACATTCGACATACCATTGGAAATGACATGACATGTAATATCCATATAGAATAGTCTTACCTACAACTATATCAAATCTCATACCAGTATCCATAAAACAAACTTGGTTCCATTACCCAAACCATTGTGCTACCGGAATTTGCTACCATAATTTCTTCAAGGGTTGACATCAATGAAAACCAACCCAAATAATCAACAATATCCCCCTTTGGCATTGATGGAAACACTTTGATGCAATACTAAATTCATGTCAAGAAATATTGAAGTCATATCACTTATGCTCCCCCTGTGACCATCACTCCCCTTGGAACCATGCCTCTGTGCTCTACATCTAATAAATATCTCCCCCTTTGACATCAATGGAAAAGGTATCTTTCCATCAGGGGTTTCCCCCCCTAGATGAAATGTCCTTGGGAATACTCCCCCTAACTGAACTCTTCCTGAAACTGATCTCCCAACTTGAACTACCCTCTTTATGGTTCTTCCTCATGTAAATCTAAGACATATAAGATAAGCATTCAAAATAATTCATTTTGGAGTAGAAATTAATCTAAGTCTCTGGAGAAGATACTCAAAGGATTCTTGTGTAAGAGGTTTTTTAAAGATATCTACCAATTGTTCTTTTGTGACCACATATTCAATTATGATGTTCTTCTCTACAACTTGTTCTCATAGAAAGTGATACTTGATTGGAATGTGCTTCATCTTGGAATGCATCACCGTGTTCTTTGTGATACTGATGGTGTTTTTGTTATCACAATAGATTGGAATGGGCTCATCATACTGAACCTCTATATTTTTCATAGGTTATTTCATCCATAGAACCTATGTACAACATGTTGTTGTTGCAATATACTCTACCTCGGCTATAGATATCAATATTGATGATTGTTTCTTGCTTAGCCATGATACTAAACACTCACCCAAGTAGAACGTCACTCCATTGGTGCTTCATCGGTCATCAATGCAACCTGCCCAATCTGCATATGTGTAGGCAATAAGTGATAGATCCTTTCCTTTTGGATACCATAATCCAAACTCTTATGTTCCTTTGAGATATCTGAAAATCTTCTTCACTACTAATACATGTGATTCCTTTGGTGTTGCTTGAAATCGTGCCACCTATCAAACTTCCTGCATTACATCTAGTCTGGATGTTGTCACATATAGCAAGCTTCCAATCATAGGCTTGTATTTCCTCTAGTATGTAGACTTTGAATCATCATATTTGATCAACTTGCAATTGGTTTGCATAGGAGTGGTAACTGGTTTGGAATCTTCCATTCCGAACCTCTTTATCATTTCTACAATATACTCAGTTTGAGAAATAAAAATTCCTTGGTTGCTTTGACATATCTTAAGACCCAGAAAGAAGGATAGTTCTCCAAGT
Source organism: Picea mariana (assembly GCA_032191745.1). Lineage (NCBI taxonomy): Eukaryota > Viridiplantae > Streptophyta > Pinopsida > Pinales > Pinaceae > Picea > Picea mariana. Next base: position 141,825 of record JASDQU010011304.1, read on the forward strand.
AATGACATTTCAAATTCATTTTACATATCCTTTGCAAATTCCTGGCTTAACCTATCATCATTGCTTCCAAAAATAATATCATCAACATAAACTTCAATTAATAAAACACTATCTTGAGTTACCTTGATGTAGAGGTTGTTTTCTGAACTTCCTTTTTTGAATCCTGCCTGATGTAAATATTTATCTAGTCTAGAGTACCATGCTCTAGGAGCCTGTTTTAGACCATACAAGGCCTTCTTCAATTTACACACATAATCTGCATTCTTTGTCAACCGAAATCATTCTAGTTTTTCAATGTAGACTTCTTCTTCAAGTTCCCGTTTCATAAAAGTTGATTTCACGTCCATCTAATACACTTTAATAGTCTTGGAGCATGCATAAGATAGGATTAGTTGGATTTCTTCCATTCTGGAAATGGGAACAAATATCTCTTCAAATTCGATTCCTTCAACCTTTGCGTATCCTTTACATACCAATATAGCTTTGTTCCTTGTAACATGTCCATCTTCATTCAATTTATTTATGAATACCCACTTTGTGCCAATCACATTCTTATTCTTTGGTCTTGGAACCAATTCCCAAGTGTCACTCTTCTCTATTTGATCCAATTATTGATCCATGGCCTTATGCCAAAATTCATCCTTGTTGGCCTCTTCAAAACTATTTGGTTCAATCGTAGATGAGAGTGCTAGGTGTGTTTGTTCTGGTGAACAAATTATTCTTCTAGTTTCAACTCCTGCATCTTTGTTTCCAATAATATTATCTGAAGGAGGATTCTTTTGTACTCATTTTCTAGGTGTCTTTGGAGGCACTTGATGTGTTGGCAAATGTTTAACAGGAAGCATATGCTTTTCATTGATGGCAAGTACAGCAGTGAAGACGGCATGAGTATAGAAAGAATGTAACAGATGGGCATCAGAAGTATTTTAGGAAAATGCTGCATAGCAAGCTCAATAAGTTCATAAGAGATAGTGCAGAGGATTGTTGGTAGGTTTAATAGGCAAAGTGAGATTGTCATTGATGGCAGGATTAGAGTGATCAGCGATGGCAAGAACAGTGAAATCGCGAAGTGACGAAATCGCAAGGTGGACGAAATCACGAAGTAGTGAAATCGTGAGATGTGAATTCACGATAAGATCTGGACCGTAGATTCATCGAGATCATGGACCATTGATCCCACACCATTTTGGAGTTTCACAAATTGTGACATGGAGAGGCAAGAAATATGACCATTGAAATCGCGATATGCAAAATCGCGATTTAATCGCAGCCATCAGTTCAAGGTCTGTTCTAGACCATTGATCTGAGCTCCATCTCGGAGCTTCACCTATCGTGACCTGGAAAGGAAAGAAACATAACCTTCGAAATCATGATATGTGAAATCACGATTTAATCGCAGCCGTCAGTTCAAGGTTTGTTCTGGACCATTGAACTGAGCTCCATCTCGGAGCTTCGCCTATCGTGACTTGGAGAGGCAAGAAACATAAATTCCGAAATCGCGATATGATCTAAGCCATTGAATTAAGATCAGATCTGGAACGTCGAATCATAGGACAAGCCGCTAACTTGGAGTCAATGGAGCATGGTGTGGAAACTCTTGAGATGCGAGATTGTGATAAGATCTGGACCGTCAGATCTATGGAGATTTCAACTGTTGATCATATGAAGTTTATAAACTCACGAAGCGCCTTTTTGGCATAGCCTTTGGTCACCGCTGGTGGTCACGAGAAGGGAAGGAGTCAGTTTAGATAAGATCCATTTCAGTGTTTCGGGGATCAGGACTTGGAGAGTCGAGATGCCTCATCTCCAGATTCACGAAATGTGAAATCGCAAAAGCGCTTGGTCATAGCCATGGTCATATAGAGGAAGGAGCCAGCACAGAAAAACTCTGTTTCAGAGTTTCAAAACTTGTGACATGGAGACTCAAGATGTCTCATCGCAGAATCTTCAAATTGCAAAAGTGCGAAATGGGTAAATAACACAAGAACTCATCAGAGTTAATCCAACGGTGGAGGTGAACATGAGCATGATCAGAGGGATAATTTTGATCCTCACAGTGTAACTGCTAGAAACCATTGATGGTTTCTACCAGAGGATGCGAAGAGACTTCTGTGTGATTTCCAGAGGAGCTGAAGAGTTACAAGGAATCTGCTAGTGGAATGAAGACGATTCATGGAGGAAATTGAAAGATGGATGAGGGTTGGAGCTTGTAACTGAAACAAAGAGGGAGAGCTCGACTGTAATAGAGAAGATGAAGAGTATCAACTACCAAAGAGTCTGAGGAATCTCAGCAGAACACCAAGTGATGCTGGACACGTGGTGGGAACCACCAGAGAAGATGAAGTGTTGTGATGATCAGGCAGAGCACTCGAGATGTGGAGGAGATCGGCGCGGTGTGAGTATGCAGATGAATTGCACACATTGCATGCACAAGGTGCACAAAATCTATAAGTACACAGTACAAAGAAGAGATGGGGTTGTTGTTGTTGTTGGAGTTGTTGTTGTTGAAGGTGATTCATGTGTGAAGAAGAAGGGGAGTGCAGCAGCTGAATTGAATAGAAGAGGAACTATGCAGTGAATGGAGATGGCACACAGAGCATAAAAAATTAGAAGAACAAATAATGCAAGTCATGTGTGTAGGAAGGCAGTGAGGCAGACAGAGCAACGAAATGCAGCAGAACAATAATGAGTCTGGTAAGCCACTGTTGAAAATTATATCATTGTAATAAGTTTTAGTAGCAAATATTTATATTTCAGGGTGGAAGGGAGGTGCTAGGGAGGATTGTTGTCCTCATAGGTTCAAGTGAGTTCTTGAACACAGGAAGTTGTGGCTTCCATCTGGTTGCATCTAGAGAAACTAGGGTGGCAGGGTGGTGCAAGGGAGAACTCTTGTTCTCTTTTATACAGGTTGGTGCCTGCATGATTGGAAGTTGGTGCTTCCGTCCAGCTGGTGCTGGAAACACTCATGGAGTTGGTACTTCCTTCTAGTTGGTGCTAGAGAAACCAGGGAGTTGGTGCTTCCTTCTAGTTGGTGCTAGAGAAACCAAGGAGTTGGTGCTTCCTTCTAGTGGGTGCTAGAGAAAACAGAGAGTTGGTGCTCTTAGCAAGTAGCAGCTTGCAAAACTGAGGTTGTAGCCTCATTATGAGTTGGTTCTCATATGTATGATAATTTAA